>PVHY01001535.1:38827-154563 GCA_004024945.1 Uropsilus gracilis | reverse complement strand
ACACACACACACACACACACACTTACCATATATCAGAAGAGAACAACAGGCCAAACAACCAACATCTAAACATCAACTTAACCAAACAACAATTTGCAGAAAAACGGGAGGAGTGACTGAAGGGGGGATACAGAGGGGAGATATGGAGGGAGGAGGAAGGGGGATACAGAGGGGGATATGGAAGGAGAAGAAGGGATCAATTAATGCACAATTGTGACAAATCAATAAAATGAATTAAAAAAAAGAATCTTCCATTAGACTTCTTGTAAATTGACATCACTGACTATAATAGAAAATGAATGCAAATTTGAACTCTTCAGAACTTGAAGCAAAATAGTGTCTTTTAAAAGATATGCATGTATATGTTGTTGCCTGAGAGAAATAAAACCATAAACAAATTTAAAAAATTTAAAAAAAAATAGTCTAGTCTCCAGAGATATTCGTGATGCTGATGTTGAAGGGTGTTTTCCCTATGTTTTCTTTGATGTAGTTTAAGATTTTAGATCTTTCATCCAAATCTTTAATGCATTTTGAGGTAATTTTCATATAGAGTGTGAAAGAATTGTCTAGTTTCATTCTTTTGGAAATTTCCAAAAACCACTTACTGAAAAGAATTTCCTTTCTCCATCATATAGTCTGGGCTCCTTTGTCATTGATAAACTGTCATTTAAGGATGAGTTTATTTCTTCACTCTCCATTGTATTCTACACTGTTCTTTGTGTCATTTAAAATCTGATACCTTAGTGTTTTGAATACACTAACTTTGTAGTATACTTTGAATCTCAGAGTGTAATATTTCCATCCTTTTGTTTTGTTCAGGATTATTTTTACTATTTGGGATCTTCTCTGGTTCCATATAAATTTCAGTAACTTTTGTGCTACTTCTTTTTAAAAATGCCATTGCATTTTTGATAGCATAGTCACAATTTTGATTTCATAGTCACAATTCAACATAGTGATCTTAGTCATGGTTAAAATTCAAAAGTCCACAACAATATAAAATTTTAGGATACTAACAAGCTTTTTATCCAAAATATTTACCCAAGCTTCTAACAGTTTGTATAAAAATAAGGGAACATATGACTTAACCAAAATGTCTCAAATGTCAAGACATTTAGAAAGAACCACTTTAAAATGGAAATGTTCTAATTAAGTTATTTACCTAAAAATAAAACAAAATGGTTTTGAATACTATCATTACATTATATCATAAAAGTTCCTCACATAATTAACATATAAATTATGTTAATACAAATAGATGTTACTTGGTCTGTGTGAAGTATTACAAATTTGTAAATACCTATCTATATGCCACAATGGACTCCCAGGGTCTAGGTGTTAATCTATCTGGGAAAATATCTTAATTACTGCCTATTACCATAAAGTAATAAAACTTCATTTTTATCTGACAGTTCCTCTGTTCCTGACATTATAGATGAATGAAAATAAATCAAGTTTTATTCCAAAGAAATAGTTCTGGAAGTTCCTTCTAGGTTAATGAGGTCAATTTCTAAAGTTTACTCACAAGAAGAGAGGAAATCAGAGCTAAAATGGCAAATTAAAACATAATATGTTTTATTTTATGTTGCTCTTATATAGGTAGTATAAGATGAATATAAAATTAGGACAAATTAAGTGTTAGCATTAGCATTCACTGGAAATCAACTAATCAACTAATATTGTTCAAACTGCTGTTAATATAGGTGGAAAAATATGACTATTCAGATATGTTATTGGAGAATATGAAAATCGTTGTATAAGAATATTCTTAAGAAAACTATTTAATAGACTATATCATTATTTAAATGAGTTGGATGACAATGATTAAAAGAATGTACTATGAATTTCAAAATTCTCAGAGTTTTCCTTATTTTTATCTTTCTGAAGACCTGAGACAGACTGTTCTCCCTATAGTAGTTACCACACAGATTTGGGGAGGAAGCCACAGAATTGTGACTGCATCTAAATATCCTAATAATCACTTTTTAACTTTTTCATTGTATGTGTGTGTTTGGTATATGTGTGTGTTAAGTATAATTATCCACATGAAGAAAGAGTATGACTAGCAGACAATGATTCAACCTAGCAACTCTACCAAACTCACCATCTTCTTTTAATGTAACTAACAATCTTTCTTTCTAAAATTGCCCAAAGATTTTTAAAATAGGTTGAAAGGGTTTTTCCTCTTTTGCTAAAGAAATCTTTGATCACAAAGCACAGGTAGAAAATCAATCATGAGAAATAAGCAATAGAACTTGAATACTTAATATGTAAATACACATTCTGTTAAAACATTTTCACACTCAAGAGGTTAAAACAAACAGATATATAAATGGATAAAAGAAAAAAAGTCCAAAATTGCAGCTTTAGATGGACCCCTGGGCCCTATTTGACACTAAAATAGCAGAGAAAAGAAATGGTAATAGTCATTACTATCTTCACTTGATGACACAAGTAAACCTCTGAGAATCTTGGAATTTCCCAAAGGAATCTACAAAGTATGTATGATTCATGTCTTTAGAAAGCACTTTAGTCAAATTATAGAGAATTCATTCTAAAAGGATTTGGAGATCAGTCCTAAAATATATATGATAAATCATGCACATACATATGTGTGTAGATATATATCTATATTTGTGTCTATATAATGATATATTAGCTATAGCTAAAGAAACAGTAGAAACAGTAATTATAAAATATAGAAATACTATATGATTTGACAATGTCTGATATTATATCAGCTAAAATTTCAGAAAATATAAAGAAAAAAGCAAATAGAAAAGTATAAGTGTACTAATATTGTAATTTTACCACAGAAGTATTAGTACAATAAAGCTTGAAGCTGATAAATCAAGTATAAATCTTTGAGTATATACTGTTGTATAAATTTCTGAACAAAGAGCTAACCAACCATGATTTGATGACAAAGTTAGTAGTGGTATTGGTGGAGGAAAAGCTACACATGTGAACTAGCATTATTCTCTTTCATGGTTATTTTATTATTTTAGTGGGTAGGGCTTAAATTATTAAATTTATTAATTTGGGGAAAGTATGTATATTAAGTACAATTTCTTATTTATGTTTATGAATACTGTTACATTCCTTATTTCACACTAAATGTATCTTATTTTTTAAATTTCTAATAAAACAATTTGAACATAATTTGCATCTCTTAGGAATAATGAACAAATAAACAAAAAAAGTAATTACACTTGTAAGTTTTAAGGATTAGGCAAGGAATTATATCTCCATCTGATAAATTATCCCAACAGGTAGTTTATTGTTCCCAAATGTAAAAACAAAATTTTTCTTTGCTCCTTAGTACACACTCTCCTTGGTTATAGAATCTTAGTACACACTCTCCTTGGTTATAGAATCTTCTCACTCATATAGAAGAAATGCTTCCTTAAAACAGATTTTATTAGCTCATCATAACATTATCAGGATATTAATGAAATCAAATCGTCTGTTCTTATGAGTCTGTATTAGTCTCTGTATGTATCAAGAAAGATTAAAATTTGAAAATTTATCATTTAGCCCAAAGTTCTATATTATAGAACTTCAAACTTTTATCTATGTGATATAAACACACCTACACACAGTAATGTACAATTTGATATCTAATAAAATTTTGAATTTCAAGCCTAAAATTGACAGTGGCAGTTCTTTTATTAACTAGACAATACAGATGTAAAGATCTAAATTACTGCTATCACTGAGACCATCTGTAGACATATAGTTTAATTTTGAGAATTTAAGAAAATGAGACAGGAAATATTTCATTTGGCATCAAGTATTTTGGGGCTCTATTGTTTTACGAGTACAAAATTACAGTAGTGGTACCTTACTGCATGGATTTATCTTTTCATAACTATGCAATATCTGTTTCTACCTCTAATAATTTTCTCTGCTTTAAATCTATCTGGTATCAATATAACAACTACTTTTTAAACTTTAACATTTGCATGGTATTTTTTTCTATCCTTTTAATTTTAAACAACCTATATTATATTTGAAGTAATTTTTTGTTGACAGTATATTTTTGAATCATGCTTTTTATCCACTATATCAACATTTGTTTTTAATTGGTAAGTTTAGACTATTTAGATCGTTACCATCATTCTTGTCTCATATACTATAAAATGGATTCATATAAACTATAGAGTATATAATGTATTTATCTATTACTGCCACAGCTAATTTTTGAACATTTCATCATCCCTTAAAGAAACCCAAAACAATTATTACTCATTCTTTGTTTCTTTCTAACCCTATCTCTTAGCCCTAGGAAACCAGTCATCCATTTCCTGGCTCTATAAATTTAAGGCACTTCATGCATTTTTATGAACAAACTTCCCTTTTCTGGTTATAAAACATTTTTTTTAATATATTTTGCAGCTGATGGGCATTTGGATTGTTTCCATTTGGGGCTCTAAGAATGACTCCATTATGAACATGTTTTTGTAGCTCCTGAGTAGAAATACGGAGTCAAAGAGTATTTCTGATTAACAAATGGATGACTTGCTACAAGATTTTCCAAAGTGACTATAATCTTACATTTCCACATATAATAAGTTAGGGTTCTAGGTCCTTTATACCCTTTTGATAGGATCTATTCTAGTGTGTAAGCATAATATCTCACTGTGGTTTTGTTCACACCTACTTAGTGGTTAATGATGTTCTGCATATTTTTACATATTTTTTTAGTATTTGTATAACTTCATTTTGATACATAGCAATTCAGAAACCTTATCTATTCTGAAATTTTATTAATTGTCTTGTATGAGTATTTTCTGTATTTTTGGATACAATTGTTTTATTAGTTTAGCTATATGATTTGCAAATATTTGTTTCATATCTGTGAGTTGGCTTTCACTTTCTTTATAGTGTAATTCCAAGCAAAATTTTGAAATTTTGATCAAGTTCAGTCTAGCCTGTCGTTCATTCATTATGCTTTAGGTGTCACATCTTCTAAGAGTTTTAAAGTTTTAACTCTTACATTTAGATCTGTGACCAATTTGAAGACAGTTTTGTGAATGGTTAAAGAAAGAGGTTTATCCTTTTTCTTTTGCATGAGGCTATTTAGATGCCTTAATAACATTTATTCAAAAGACCATTCTTTTTTTTTTAAATAATTTATTTATATATATATATATTTCACATCATTTCGATCCCTGGGGATCACCTCCCCTCCCCAACTGCTCCAGCTGGTCCTGACTCTCCCGTTGTGTACTTTCATTTGGTTGACCATATATTAGTGAAACCATTTGGTTACTGTCCCTTTCTATCTGGCTCCTTTCTGCTAGTATGATTTCTTCTAGGTACATCCAGGTTTCCATAAATTCACCAAATTTGTCATTTTTAATTGATGAGTAATACTCCATTGTGTATATATACCACATCTTTTTCCATTCGTCTGTTCTGGGGCATTTGAGTTGTTTCCATGTCCTTGCAATTATAAATAGTGCTGCAATAAACATCCAAGCACAGGTGTCCTTTTGTACCCACATTGAGGTCTCTTTTGGGTAGATTCCCCGGAATGTGACTGCTGGGTCAAATGGTAATTCCATTTTCATTAGTTTGAGGGTCCTCCATACTGCTTTCCATAGTGGCTGGACCAGTTTACATTCCCATCAGCAGTGTAAAGTGTTCTTTTCTCTCCATATTCACGCCAGCACTTGTTGTTGCCTGTTTTTTTGATGTGGGACATTCTTACTGGTGTAAAGTGGTATCTCGTTGTAGTTTTCATTTGTATCTCTCTGATTGTAGTGACATTGAGCAATTTTTCATGTGCCTGTTGGCCATTTGTATTTCCTCTTTGGAGAAGTGTCTTTTTAATTCTCCCCATTTTTTGATTGGGCTTCTTGTTTTGTTTTTATTTAGTTGTGTGAGTTCCTTGTGGATCTGTGTGATTAATCCCTTATTACTCTTGTGGAGGGCAAAATTTTTTTCCCATTTGGTTGGGCTTCTTTAAGTTTTTTTCTGTTGTCTCTTGCTGTACAGAAGCTTTTTAGTTTGATATAGTCCCATCTGTTTATGCTTTCCTTCAATTTTTTGCCTTCCGCAGAGGATTCCAGAAAGGGATTTCTGAATTGTACTTCATGGAGGGTTTTGCCCAAGTTTTCCTCTATGTATGTTATGATTTCAGGTCTGATATCTAAGTCTTTTATCCATTTTTAAATTGATTTTTGTACATGGTGTGAGGGAGTTGTCTTGGCCTATTTTTTTGCATGTCTTAGTACAATTTTCCCAGCACCATTTATTGAAGAGGCTATCTTTGTTCCAATGTAAGTTTTTTTACTCCTTTGTCAAAAATTAGTTAACTATATATGTGTGGCTTTATTTCCGGACTCTTAATTCTGTTCCATTGGTCTGATTGTCGGTTGTTGTACCAGTATCATGCTGTTTTAAGTATTATGGCTTTTTACTATAGCTTGAAGTTTGGAATAGTTAGGCCTCTTTTCTCTCTTTTTTGGGGGAGAAGGTTTTTTGATACTCGAAGTCCAAAAGACCATTCTTTACCCTACTGAAATGTCTTGGCATTCATATGAACTTCACATCCATTGGCAATGAGTATAAGAGTTTATTTCTATACTTTTCATTCTATTTCAGTCATCTATGAGTTTATACCAATACCACATTACCTTCATTATGATATCTCTGTTGTAAACTTTGAAACTGAGAAGTTTGTCTTCCAATTTTGCTGTTTTATTTCAAGATTATTTACCCTGGTCCTCGCAGAGGGATCCTGTCAGACACCTCTGGATCTGCAAAGTCAATCAAAACAGGGGCTCAGGTGAAGGGGAGTGGGCAGTGACCACTCCACCAAGCCTGCTCACTCCAGTTCCTACCAGTATAGTTCTTCAGGTACCCCTCCAGATGAACTAGGCCAAGCATAGCAGGGATTTAAGTGCCAGGGTAAAATCAGCAACCACCACGTCAAGCCAGCTGATGTGCTAGCAAGGGAAGAAAGGGCAACCAAAGTACAAAAGCAAAAACACACTGCTGCAAAAGGAGATATATAGCAAGCCCCAGTTTTACCACCCACAAAGACATTCCAAGGAGACATTTCAGTAAGGTACTTGTCTACAAAATCAACACACAAAACTCAGTAGCCTTTGTATATGCAAAAAATCAGACAAAAGAAGAAATTTTTAAAAACCACTCTATTCACCATTGCACCAGTGAAAATTAAATAAACCTAACAAAAGATATAAAAGACCTATAGAAAGAAAATTATAAGACATTGTTAAAAGAAAAAGAAGAAGACAAATAGATAGATATTCTCTGCTTGGGGACTGGAAGAATTAGCATCATCAAAATGGCCATCTTGCCAGAAGCAATCTACAGATTCAATGTGATCCCAACAAAAATTCCAATGCTATTCTTTAGTGAGCTAGAGTAAAAATTAGTGAAATTTACATGGAACAATAAAAGACCTCGAATAGCCAAAGCATACCTGACCAAAAAAAAGAGAGAGAACAGAGGTATTTCACTCCCAAACTTCGAATTAAATGCAAAGCCACAATAATTTAAACAGCATGGTACTGGAATAAAAACAGACCCGTAGACCACTGGAACAGAATTGAATGCCCAGAAATAAAGACACAATGTACAGTCAATTAGTTTTTGACAAAGGAGCTAAAACCATGCAATAGAACAAGGATAGTCTCTTCTATAAGTGGTGCTGGGAAAACTGGATTGCTACATGCAAAAAAAAAAAAATGAATCTAGACCATTCCCTCACACCATCTACAAAAATCAACTCAAAATGGATAAAAGACTTGGATATAAGACCTGAATCCATAAACTACATAGAGGAAAATATGGGCATGTCTACAAATGTTAAAAACTGAAGTAGAAATAAACAACTGGGACGACATCAAATTAAAAATGTCTCTATGGCAAGAGACAATAAAGAAAACAAAAAGAAACCCAACCGAATGGAAGAAAATCTTTATCTTACAAGTGATAAGGGCTTTACAACAAAGATACAAAAAGAACTGACACAAAAAAACAAAATTAAAAGTTCAGTAAAAAAAATGGGAAGATCTAAAAAGACACTTCTCTAAAGAGGAAATACAAATGACCAATAGGCATATGAAAAACTGTTCAGCATCACTAGTAATCAGGGAAATGCAAATCAAAACCACAATGAGAAACAATCTTACACCAGTAAGAATGGCCCATATCAAAAAAATGGTCAAAACAAGTACTACCATAGATGTGAAAAAAAAGAGACATTTATACATTGCTGATGGGAATCCAAACTGGTCCAGCCACTATGGAAAGCTGTGTGGTAGACTGTTGAAATAAAACTACCAGTTGATCCAGAAATCCCAATTCTAGAATCTACCCAAAGGTTACAAAAATTCAAATTCCAAAGGACACCTGTATTTGTATGTCTACTGCATCACTATTTACAATAGCCAGGATATAGAAACAACACAAATGCCCCAAAATAGATGAATGAATCAAAAAGTTGTGGTATATGTACACAATGGAGTATTATTCATCAGTTAAAAAAGACAAACATGTCATTCAAGGCAACATGGATGAAACTAGAAGGAATTATGCCAGCAGAAATAAGCCAGAAAGAAAAAGATAAATACTGGATGGTCTTACTTATATGAGAGACATGTAGGGAAAACAAAGAGACAAGAAAAATTTAAAAGTAATTGTCAATAGAACTGAAGCATAGAACAGAGCGGGAGGTGGGGAAATCGGGGGTAGGAAGGGCACAAAAGATTAAGATGATAGTTCACAGGTGATAAGGTGGTGGGAGAAACCGGGGGGTAGACAATGATATTAAATAAATAAATAAGTAAACAAATAAATAAATAAATCTAGCCTATTATGTTTCCCTTGCATTTTCATTAACATTTAAAATAACTTATTAATATATTAAGACTTATGTCTGCCATTTTATCTTCTATTGTTTCCCTCTACTTCTTTCCTTACTTTTTTATGGGCTATTTGGTTACTATTAAAGCTTTAATCTGAATCAATCTGTAGTGATCACTTTCAATCCATTGCTTTGTATAGTTAGTTGTTGCTATATCATTGTAATATGAAATAGATATGTGACTTATCACCATCTATTAGTATCAGGATCTGGTTGGGGAGGGGAGAAAATCAGCACCACTGAAACCTTAGTGGGGAGAGCATATGGTTTTTCTGATGGTGTTTGGCAGACATTGCCAAAATGTTTTCTATTTTTAAGTCATTCTTTTTTGATACTTTGAATTGGGAAAATTAGATTACTTTGGAGTTTCCTAGGTCTGTGCTTGCTGTTGATACTAAGCTGGATACTTATGCAGAACTTTGTGTAGGATATATGAAAAACAATTGGGAAATTCAAAGAACTACAAAGTAGTTCCTCAGGCCCTTCAAGTCACTCAATTCCCTTAGACATCTACTTTCTTCTGATTATTTAGAGATTTCATATGCTTGTTTGTTGTATTATACTTAGGGTATTTTAGGTGCAAGGACAAAAACTTAAAAAGGAAAGGGTTACTTCATCTTGGTGGGACTGAAAGTAAATTTCCCTTTAATATTTTTAACTATGCATATGGACTCCACTGACAACTGACATTTCACTCAATAATATCTAAGGAGAGCTAAATTATTTAGGCCTATTATTTTTTTAGCTGTTCATATGCAGGAAAACATTCATTTATATTTATCTAAAACACATTTGAAAATAATTATATGGTTAAGTCACTTCAATTAGTTAAAACAGTTGGATGAGAACACAACACAATATTTCAAACAACAGCTGAGTAGAAGATTTTAATCTCATTACAACTGATGTCAGCATTCTACCTGAGGCAAAATTAATTGTAGCAACTTCCACCCACAGTCACAACTCATCACATACTCACACCAGATAACTATGCAAGAGAAAATGTGCTAATAAAGAGATATGGACAACAGAGTTTTTATTTGGAACTTTAGAGTTATGTAGCAAACTAGCACATGGTATAGTTAGAGTCTGAGTCCATAATCGATGGTATCCATGATATTTCTGATCAGATCCTTTATGCCAACATCTCTGATGGAATGCTAGTTAGATGTGCTCCTGTGGGAACAAAAGAACTATGGGTTTGGGGGGAGGGATAGATCTAATTTAGAGTCTTAGTTCCATCTTGAACAAATTTTTTATATCCCAGAACCTCAGTTTCCTTACCTATAACAGAAGGACTCTTGAGGTTGTTAATTTTCCAAAAGGTTTAGTCTAAGTAAAATCAAATAAAATACATTTCAGAATATCTTACTCATATAACATGATAAATAAGTAATTGACCATCTGATATTTCACTGATAAAATAGTGGAGCAAGAGCTCACATGTCTCAGTGCTAATAAAACTTGTTTTGACATTCTTCCCAGCCCCAATCTAATTTAATAATTCCAGCTCTTCAATACAGAATACCAACCAAAGAACAATCACGAGTCCCCTTTTATTTTCCCAAGTATGTCTTCTAACAGCATTTTAAAAATCAAATGCATGCCTGTCCTTAATTTGAATTAATATAAAATTTCTGATCTTTCTGATCACTCTTTCTTTACAGGTAATCAACTTTCAAGTATATTTTTTTCTGAAGATATATCCAAGGATAAATCTCAAAACTTTTCATTTTCATTCTTTACACTTTTCTTGGGAGCTGTTTCAGGATTTAAAGGAATTGTTAAATCATGCTTAGAAAATGCACAGATTCTCCGACACATATTTCTTTTAGATAATTGACAGAATTTCAATATTAAGTACCTGCCCATACCTCCCTTTTTCCACAGTGGTCCCTATAGTCAAAAGGGTAATCATGAGTTTAGTGATATTTCTGAAGATCAAGTTACTAATTATAAATTCTACCTCTTCAGCCCAAGGATCTTGGGAACATTTGAAATAATAAGTCCAGTTTATCCAACGGAATGTTTTCTGAGAGAGTAAACCAAATTCATAAGGTTGTAATTCTGGTTCACCACTGGTGCTTTGCACAACCCTAGCAAATCATTAAAATGTCCAGGCTTCTAGCTCCAAGCTAAGTGGTCATAGCAGCTCAGCATTCCACTTTTAGCAAACATTTCCATCTATTCTGGACACTTTCTTCAGGTGTGTGGTCAGCAGCAATTACTGGTCTCTTAATGGCAGAGAAATCTAACCTCTGAGAATCTTGGTTTTCCCAAACCATGGATGATTCATAGGTAGCTTCCCAGATAGCAGAAATACTGGTTTTGAAGACTGAAGAGAAAAACTGGAAAATCATAGGACGTGGGAAGGAATACTGGAAGTATAACATAATAGCAATTAACAGATGCTAACTGGAAAATGACAGAATGAAAAAAGAGCTAAACAACTGTACAGAATATAGAGGGATGAGACAGTCAAGAGAGTAGAGTCCTGTGGAGAGCTGACTCTTATACCATCAAAGGCCAGGAATTTCAACACTGCATAGTCTCCTAAACTCTGTGATGAATTAAAACCATGTCTTGGAATTTTAAAATGACTTGAGGTTGAAGAGATAAGGTTAGCAGTCAAATCTCTAGATTTTGAAATTCAAATTGAGCTGGATCCTCCTGAACTCATGTGTAGCCAATGTTGATGGATATAATGCCCATACCATGTGACCATAAATTCTTTTTCAATAGGTTTAGAACACGTATTTCACTTATAACTTAAATATACTTATTTAAGTGAAAGACCAAAAAGGTTTTGAAAGCTTTGTCCTATACCACAGCCTTTTGTATTCCATGTATACTTTATTCATTTATGATTAAATCTCTTTCAAGGGTAACATGTGGTTATTTGGTCCTTCTGAGAAAAAAAGTTACCTACTTGTTAACCTTTATCCATATCTTCACATGCAGATGATTTAGATAGTTATAATTTTCTTATTAACATTAAAAATACACATCAGGCAGTATGTGTACTCAATATATCACTAAGATGTCAATGAATGAGAAAGGTGTTATTTTTGAGAAAATCATCTAAGTCATTGTGTCATTCCCAGTCAGATGAAATAAAGAATAAACACAATTGTTTTGATACTAGATTTAGAATGCCAGTCATATTTTCCAACTTTCCTGATGAGAAACCCTTGTCATTTTAACAGAGTAAATAATGGCAAAAATTTTATCTGTAAAATAAAGTATAAAACTTAAACACTTTTATTAAGCACAATATTCATTCAGTGCTATTCTGAAAACAAATTTGATATATCAACTCAAGAAAGTAGAAAATATAAAATTTTAGCTTTATAACAACTCCAAGTATATCAATATACTTGGAGTATATAAATATAGAGTATATAACTATATAAATATAGAACAATGTTGTTATGCATACAAAAGGATCTAAAATTATAGTCAACTCTATAGCAATAATTGAATAACAAAACTCATTTTGAATTTAATCTAATCAAAATTAAAATGAGATATTAAGCTATCATGTTGTATTTTTAGAGTTTTAATTTCACTTAGTAAATATAATATTCTATTCATACACAATCCATTACAAAATAAGCTAAATGCTTATCCACTTCAAAATTTACGCAAGGAAGTTATTTTGGTCATTTTAAATTAATTCAGCAATAGATAGTAATTACAATAGCAGAGTTTGATCACTCCCAATCAATCTGAACTATAGTCCCTGACTTATTATAAACAAAAATCTACAATCAACTAAACCTCTCTTTTCCTCAACATAACCTACTGTGTCAGAAATATGAGGTATGATGAGGAATACTTTTAATTTATGTTTACATCTTATTCAATTATTAGAGAAGGAAATAATTTTTATGATATTCATGTATTATGGCAGAAGCAAGGCTTATCTTTTCAACCATACATAATTTAATTTCATTACTTAAATAAATATTTGAGAATTAATAAGTATTACTGAATCATAAATTGATTCAGTTTATGCTTTACAACTATTTATTAAGTTTGTATCAAGGTACCCATTTACCAACTTATCATATCAGAGTCACGGGAAAAATCATATTCTAATTCTTATGATTCTGAAAATACATGAAGAAACTGCACAGACAGAAAAACAGACAGAATATTCTATCCCATGTATGGAGCTTTATAGAAGTTACTAATTCAAAGTTAATAAAAATAATATTGAGTAAGAAGAAAAAAGAAAATATCTTCCCTCCTCTTCTAAATTTGGTATTTTCTCATAAAAAGACAAGAAGACAGTAAATAAGTTTTAAAAAATGTAATTAGTTATGTGTGTTCGTTGGGAAGTGAGAACTGATGATGCATCATCATTCCTTAAAACAAACAACTAACTATTACTGATAGATGATGAGGGTGTCAGTCAATATATTTATTCTCATTCCTCCTTGTATTCCTCCTACCATTCCTCCTTGTATTCACTTTCACCTAAAACCTAATTCACCTGGTAGTATTTGCTGGTTTCTGGTCTCTTAGCATCAAGGATTCCCTGGCCTTATGCTAGTTTTTTCTCTTGTTATGCAATCACATAATCACAGAATCATTTATTCTGAAAC
Source organism: Uropsilus gracilis (assembly GCA_004024945.1). Lineage (NCBI taxonomy): Eukaryota > Metazoa > Chordata > Mammalia > Eulipotyphla > Talpidae > Uropsilus > Uropsilus gracilis. The sequence continues at coordinate 141,048 of PVHY01001535.1, read as the reverse complement.
CAGTAAACACGTAACCTCAATTAGTCGATAGATTGTAAGAAACTGTTATGAGTCCATTCCACAGTATGAACATAATCAAACTTGAAAGGAACTTTCTGGTCTGTCACCTCCAAAACTTATCTGTCCCTTACTTTCCAGTTGTTAGACTCTTCATTTGTCTCTTTAGCATGTATATTTTCCAAAACACAAGAATAACCCAAAATGCAGTTGCTTTGAAAGAAGAGAAACCAACCCAAACCAGCTCTATATTGAATGCAGCAAGTATGTAGTTGAACTTAGCCAAATCATCAAAGGAGAAAGTGTTATTAGCAAAAAAATAGCAACTTAGCCATGAGAAATAAAAAATTACTGTTTTAAGTAACCAAATTTTGGAGTGGTTATTAACATCAAATATCTGAAACAGCATGCAATTATAGTACAAAATAATTTTACTGGAGTGAAATACAAATTGTAAAAATAACTGAGAAAAAGACAGTGATTGGGTAAATAATTTACAATGACATATTATTATGCAGAGAATAATGAAAATTTATAAATTGCAGCTAGTTATCTAAATAGTATTTTTCTGAAAATGCTGATTTATATTTCTAATGCTTAGAAAAAAAATCAAGCTATGGCAGTATTATTACAGATAGAAGGATGTAATTTTTACTTTATTTTCTAATTTTAAAACATGTTCCCTAAAAATGATGATTCCTAATTCTGCAATATAACTGAATAGAGTTTCATGCTTCAAAAATTAATAAGGGCATAGTATTATCTTATATTCATTTACAGTTATTAGTAATATATTCATTCCCTTAATATTTTGTCCTCATTTTTCAAAATAAAAAAATAGTGATATTTATCATTATTATAATATCTAGCTAGAGCCTGACTCTTTGTCTTTGGCACTGCAAGCAGAAAGTCAGTGTAATTTCATATTTATTAGGTGTCTAGAGCTAAAATTATATATATGTCTACATGCTTACATATATCTCTACATCCATATATGCTTGTATACCTTCTCAGACTTACTAAAGCATATACTTTCAGAGCATCCCAAAGATAATAGTTACCTGACCAAACACAGTTTTAGGACAGGTACCTTATCTCTCTCTTCCACACCTTAAAATTAATAGTGTTTTCTTAATGATTATCACAATTTTTCAAAAGTAAGCTTTAACAAACAAAGCATTTAGACATTATGAAATGCACTATCTCAATGTTCATAAAAGTTATTGCTTACACCCTGCATGATTGCTTAATTACTATGATGTAGTTATGAACAAAACAAATGAAGAAAGCAGATCTCACTTACTCTCCTGCCCTAAACCACATCCCATAATTAAACTGGAAGATGGTGGGATATCTTCTCAAACAATGCAAGGGAGTGGTGAAACAGATTCTTTCTGAACTTTCATTTTGGGTTACAGTTGCATCATAACTATTAAGGGATCATGTAATTGGTACATCACCTTAGACCTAGGTTGCTGTTAAGAAACACATTACTCTAGGAAGCAAGTTCAGAGTAAGGAACACTGGATTCTCACATCCAAGAGCAGCCACAAATCACAGAAATCTACCCAAGACAAAGACAGAAGATTTATACATAAGAAACCTGAGAAAATAAAATGACTAATTAGTCCTGGTCAAAATAATCAATGTAAATAGGTAGATAGAGACACAGTATCTCTTTTTCCTAGACAGTTTTGTGCCAACGTCTAATCATCTACACTAATATTTCTCAAAGATGTATATCATCCCACCTTCATTGAGTCTTATTACCAATATCATATCTACAGATGTTATCAGAGCTCTGTCTATTGGGTTCAATTCTGACCATTTCAGGTACACCAGGCTGCTTTTCAATTTTCAACACTAAAATAATTTCCTAAGGACTTTTTCTAACTACCAAAGTCCACTCTGCCTACGCATGTGTCAGGCTATGAATGCCAAAAAACTAATGTCCCAGAGGAAAACTCTCAACTAATGACTGGAGGAGTTGATGAAAAATCATTCCAGTTCTTCTCTCTCTAGGAGATAACTGAGATACATGCTATACATCGTCTCTCAGAACTCCCTAGCATTATTAAATTTCAGCTGCTTACCTTTTTTTTTTTTTTTGAACTCTCTTCCTTCTCTGTCCTAGTTGTCACTCCCTCACGAGTTTTCCTTGGGATCATCTCCATGCAGACTACTTATAATAGAATCTTTGTCTTTCGTTTGCTTCTTGGGCAACCCAAATGAAAAATCAGCATCATCATGACAACCATAATAGCAACACCACTTAGTACTAGGTCACTTCTTTGTGAATTTGAGGCTACTATACATTATTCTATTAAAATTTTAATTTTTATAACAGGTATCTATACTACCCATTTTAGACAGCTTAGAAAAGAAATGCATAGAGTAAATGTATAAAGTAATTGCTGAGATATATATCACTGAGTTAATAAATAAGATTAGAAATTTTTGTTTGATACCAAACTCATTTGGCTCTTTCTACAACATTTCCACCCATATAAACTAAAATTGAATTATTTAAAAACAAATTTCCATGTTGTTCCTTTTCTATTTTAGAAGAGATGGTATTAGAAGGAACATATTAGAGGTAGTAATTTTATTTTACTTAATTATCAATACTCAAGAACACATTTGTTGATCAACAATCCTGCTAAAACAGTCATCAGAAGATGGATAGTATTTTAGGCAATTTGAAACATTCCTTGCTTAAATGCTTGGCTATGTCTCTTATTTGCCATCATTTCTTACTAAGGGATACTTTATAAAAAAAAAAAAAAAAAAAGAAATGAAGTCCATAATCTTCCCAGCATGTTGTACATACAGAGATGACCAGTGTGCTTCAAAGACATCTGATATTTTAATGTGATTGGCATTTTGATGTAATAATTGAATGTCCTGAAAAAGTTAAATTGATTTAGAGTGATTGAAAATGAGACTTATGTGTTTACAACTCTAGGCATTTACATTATAGATCTGGCTGGTGTCTCTGGAGATACCCTATCAGAAATATGGCTGACTGCCAAAAAAAAAGGGCTGTGCTTTTGTTTTATTCCAAAATTTAAGAAATACATTTTTTGGTGACTTCATAGTCATGTTCTGTCCATAATATTGAAATGTTTCTACTAGAGATACATATCCTTTAACCAAACATAGAGTACTGCTTGGGATTGGTTAGTTAAGTCATTGTCTATAACAACTTGCCATTTCAAATATTTCCAAATGCAATTTTAAATATTCTATATATAGTCAGCTATTTATAGTTGAAGGATAGAAGTACAGAAAAATACAATCTGAGAGAGACAGATGTTTTAATTTTTTCTATGTGCCAGTTATTTACAAAAAATATATGAAAGTATTATTCAAGTGCTAAAGGTTTCACTGTACAAAATATAGAGTAAAATTATAGTAAGATAAAGTTAATTCTTACCCCACATATAAGATTTTTAAAAAATCGAAACTTTGGAAGTCAAATAATACTAGTTGAGATTTGCTAATGATATGAAAACAGGTATAGGAAAGGAAAAGTTAGAAGAGTATAAAGGACAATTATACAGAAAAAAATCCCATAATTACATCTCCAATCCATCTTTTTTTAAAAAAATACTCTTAAAATTAATCCTTGAGTAGAATAATTTAAAACTTACACTCATTTTCTGTTAAATTGATTAATTATGTAAAATTTTACTACATTTTATTTGAAAAAAATCCAAAAGCAGACAGAGTACTCAAATAAGTGTCATGTTTGCTTGCGGGTTGGTTTCCTCTTTAGCATTTTACTATGAAAGTTTTCAAAGATACAGCAAGGTAGAAGGAATTCAGAGTGTAAACCCCTATACCAATATTGAAATGCTGCCATTATCATGCTTCCTTTATTATCGTTTATGCGTCTGTTCATCCACTTACTCATTCACGATTCTTTTTTTTTGTAATCTTTCAAAGTAATTTAAAACATCAGAAAAAATGCTTATTACATAGTTCTGCATGATCATAATTAAATAAAAATATTCATTTCTATCTTAAGAAATGTGTATACAATGACATGCAAAAGTCTTGTGTTTTTTCACTGAGTTTTACAAATGTGTCCATTTATGTACATTAAACCCCTCTTAGGATATAAAAATGAGTCTGAGAAAAGAAGATGTACTTGGTATAAGTTCTCCTCTAAAACAAAAACATTCAAATTGTTTAAAATGCTTAAGGTAAAATAAAGAATACTGCCTTCCTCCCCTACCCCAACCTCAATGATTTTTTTTTCCAGCTCTATCTCAGTAACTAAATAAAGAGTAGCATATGAATTGTTGTTGAAGATTATCATGACTGAGAGAAGGATGGTATACCAAATGCCAACAAAGTTCATACTGCCAATATAAATGCAGGAATAAGGTGAGAAAAATATAAAAGAGGTAGTGGAGATTGTGATCAACACATTTTAACACTCAGTTCTAACTAAGGAATGCCAAACATGCCTGTGAACCCAACACAGAACTTCAAATTGTGAGAAAAGTTGGATATCTAGGTTTTTATGTGCAATATATTTAACTTCTAAGATGTTAACAGCAAATTAAAGCTTTAAAAGCTTTATATGGCTCAATCAAATTGAAACTATAAGGCCTCAGTTTACGTGGTCTTGCTTAGTGTTTTATGCTAATTCTTGACTTGTCATTCTTGGTTGTAGTAGACACTCTGACACTTACTTTGATCAGATGATGCTTTGAATCAACAAGTGAATCTCAGATTCATACAAATCAAAAGCAAAGTAGGGTAAGAATGAAATAGTTGTATAAACTTCTCCTTGGCAAGATCACATCTGAACAGAGATAAAGGGAAATGAGAGAGAAATATCTTGGCAAACTAATTAGAAAGAACTCAAATCCATCCCCCAAAATTATGCCACCAAGTGCAAGCTAATGTGTTTCCCTTTAAAAATACCAATCCTCTTATAAGATATATGAGAAAAATACCAAATTGAGACAACAATAGTGTATTTGGGACTTAGAGATATAAAACTATAGCAAAGATCTACCATAAGCTTATTATTACAAGTGATCAATTCTGTAAATGAGATATGATTTACAATTTCTGATGTACTTTTCTTTGTGTATTGTGTGTTTCACATAAAGAAAAGTACTTTGTAGCAACCAAATTGAAAAACTCTCTACATTGCAACATAGAGTAAGAAGGGGCTCCTTAAGGACAGTTGGCAGATCATTCTCATTCAAGAATGAAATTTAGGAGAATAATGAAAATGTGAACTTACTGTACAGTCATCAGTAGTTATGACTGATTTTCCCCTTGAGTTCCTTGGAACAGAAAGCATGATTATTAAAGTTAAAGAACAAGAACCTGTCTTTTGCCAACTCCTTTAAGGTGCTGATACCAGGTGGTACTAATATACCTTGACATAGGATTTTCTTGCTCAAATGCTCAAAATAGGGGAAAGGGATTATGGCAACAACTTCACCTGACCCAACAATGTCTCTGACATTTGTCGCCCATCATACAAGTTTGAGAAAAGACAGCATAACATTTCAATCAGAAACTGGCAGAATTTTCTTTCTTTTTTTTTTTCCTAGCTGTCAAGATTCAAGGTAATTGTGCTCCCAGGGCCACTGAACTTGAAGGAAATATATGGAAATTAGAAATATGCCACACTCTACAAAAAACTGCCAGTTTCTGAGTGCCTTTGTGAACTTACTCTTTTCCTTTTAATATAAAAATAGAAAGGGAAGTATAGGGTAAGTGAAGGGTGAAAGCACACAGTAAAATATGTTTGACTGCCAGTAAACTTACACACTAAAGCTTCTACAGCTTCTCGCTTTGACACAAACACTTCACAGTCTCCAATTATATTAATTGCTCATGTGGTAAAAAACCATCTGGTTAATAAACATAACCAAGTTCATAGCCATGATAAATTTGAAAATGCTCTGAACACAAACAAAGGCAATATAAGATGTTGTCCCATCATCTTTGACTGAGTTTTATTTTTAGTAAATTAGGACTCTTTTGAAAGTCTACATTAAACTCGGGTAAACAGTAAAACTATGTAGTATTATAAATTAAAGGCATTGTTATAACCTCTTTTCTTTTAAAATGCATATGAGGATATTTACAATATCACAGTATTTATAGTACTACAATAAATGTATCAAACCGTAGCTCCCTCTAAATTTCAAAAGCTACCAGGACATTTAAAAGAATGACTAAACAGTCTCCAGATGATAAAAGATCCAAAGACAATCATGTGTGAAGCAGATTACTTAGCATCCAGAAACTAGCAATAGCTGCAGTTATGTTTAAAGCATTTTTCTCAGTCTACCTCTATACTCCATTAACCAGGAGGAAAATGTGAGTCACATTCTTAATAGAACTTATCTTTGTATTTGGGAACAAGTGCAAGACCCAAGCTTCCAATTTCTCTAAAAGAAAACTAAGCAATCTGTCAATATAACAACAGCATTATTTTTCAAGGCTTATTAAAAAAAAGATTTAAGGTTCATATGCTAAATGCATATGACTAATTCTTTTTTCACTAGGGAAAGTTAGATGCAACTCATTTTTTTAGGAAGCATCTTATAAAATCGCTTAATGGTATTAATACTGACAAATTTAAATGTGCAAAATTGAGCTCAATGTTTAAAAGCATGCACTGCTACTAAGTTTTTTTTATATTGCCCTCCTTCCTAAATGTTAAGCTTAAATAAATTTCATACAAGTTTTTCCCTCATCCCCCTTAATATTCTCTCTTCTCCCTCCATCAGCCTCTCTCTTTGTTACTGCCTCCATTGCTCTGGAAAAGCAGGAGTCAAAAGGATACTTATAAAGTTCTGTACACAAATTTTTAAACTTGGTCAGAAAATTAAAAGAGGTATAACTCTATATATCTGATTAATTTCTTCTTTAAAAAATTGTATGCTTTGTTCTCTACCTTTACAAATAAGGTAAAAGGAATTCAAAAAGGTAAATGTTTGAAGTTTACAATGGATATGAGAACATTTTTAACTGTGTCACCTAAGCTGGCTAGTGAAATGTCTTGGTTTTAAATTATTGCCAACCTTTATCTAACTTCAGGTGAATTAATTAAAGTTATAAACCAACTTTGCATTTACTAGTATATTCTTTTACTCAAGCTAGCCACACATCCACTATCTCCTGAGTACTTATGCCACAGGAAGTTCTGACCATTAGGTAGGTCTAACAGTGGTGAAATAAGACACAAAGTCCTATCTTTCACAGAGTTTCCATTTTGAGGGTGAGTTGAGGTCTGAGAGACAAGTATACATGTGAACTTAAAAATAAACGAGATAATTTTTTGGAATGTGATACATGCCATGCTCTTCTTTTAGTTGGTTGAAATAAGTGAATGAACTACAGAAAACAGAACTATAAATTGACCAAGCTTTGTGGTCCCCCTTCAGTGGGGGGTTTCCTAACATCTGAGTCTGCTTCTCCCCTAACTCAGTCCATTTCAGGGCACCTTGGAGTTGCCAGAGATTTAACATCCCCACAACAATAACCAAACGATGAAGAATATAGAGTAATGGGTAAATAACCAGCTCCCCTGTCCCTAGTTGAGAAAAGTTCTGCAGCCATTTCACACATAATTCTCAGTTCCTTTATCCTTAATGTTCTTATTAAATGCCCTTTTGGGGGTGCTTCATTTCTCTTTTTAATTCCCAGAATTATCAAATAAGCTATAATACTTGAGTCACTTTCTCAGATTTGGCTTTTAATGTATCCAAAACATAAACACTCTCAAATAGCAGTATATTCCTAAAAATTCCCTTCTGCAGAGAAGCAGGATTTCTCAACTACTATTCTAATAATTAATACCAGAGTGAAATGAGAGTAGTGAGAAGATGAGAATGTGGAAGGGAAAAAGAGGAACTTTAAGCTAACATCAAGGCCAAGAAGAGTCTTTGACCTACAGTCACAGACAATTTCATAAGAAAGGTGTACAAAATGTCTGTGACATTAATTATTATCTAACTTAAAGTTTTGACAGAATTCAGTTAAAAACTGAACATTTTGAGACAGGCACTGGCACAGAGCCCCAACCTCATCAGATGTACATCCTGATTTACTACAGATGGGCACCAAGTCATTTTGCCAATTTGGATGTTCCCAGTTAGATTTCACAAATAGATCTGCTCTCCAAAAATATCTGCCTTTAGTCAAAAGAGGAACAAATTTAAGAAATGTGACACTGTTCACACACAATACATACACACACCAAGTTACTGATCAACATTGAACTCATTTATTTCAGATTTTTTTCAAAGTTCAAATCACTCAATCATCATTAATATATTATTTTGCTACTAAAAACTTTCACATAATCATTTTTAATATGTATCTATAAACGCAAAAATTCCCCATGAAGAAAACAGAAATAATTGCTTGGTTCTCTACACCTCCATTTCTCATATATTATCCTTTGTTCTCGCCTCAAGCATAATATGAAACTAACTTCAATTATCTTAGTTCATGTCTTGAGTATTTTCTTTATTCTTTTGTGCCCAATGAAGTCCTCCACAGGAAACATGTAAGTTTGGAAGTATTGGTAAGTCAAATTTCACTGATATTAATAGAGACCACATTTTTAAGAAATAATAATAATATTTTATATAAAATGGAAATTGCCAAAAGTTTATGCTACATTTACATATCAGTGGCCATTTTGACAAAGTTCTTTGTGAGGTTGCTGAAGTTGCTATAGAAATATAAATGATTTCTCCCAGTGATAGTTTAAAAAATTTTACTTCTAAAATTTGTCATGCCTAGCTTTTATACTGTGAATTCTTCAATAAATGAAAAGATTATTTCATCAGACTAAATCAATTCGTAAGTTCCAATAGGCAGACACTATTCCATAAACAAAGGTAATTACCTTAACAGTAACCTTAACACTACCTAGAAATGTAATTATGCATTATCAATTCACAAAACGACCCAAAAAATTCAATTCTAAAATACGGTCTTAGAATACAGTATGACAGATTGCTTAATGCATGTTTAAATCAGTTGGTTCTGATTTGCTTCTTCACTATTTCTTCAAGAGATTTTACCAGATAGCTAACCAAAAATACACCCAAGTGTTTAACAGTACTTTTAGAAAAAGTAGTGACCTGTACAGAAAAGTCTAACTGATTCAACATGTGTCTGGTCCACAAGGATCTTCATGTTTGCATTTTTACCACAGACATATTTTGAGGTAAAACTAATTATTCATGAGTCAATTTTGCCATAAAAGAGAAAAGAAACAGTAGTTTGACAGTTCAGTTTCATTTGCCATGAATGAATCAATTTAAAAATTTTAAGCTAGTTGTCATTTTAGTTTCATTTTTCCATTGACAAAATAAGAAATTAACTCCTGCAAACTGGTTTGTTATTTTCTGCTTCAGATTATCCTCAATTTATGATCATTTGACTTACAAATCTTTCAACTTTACAATGATGTAAATGTGACATTAAGTCAGTAGCAGGAAAATCTTTGAAGCTTGAGTTTTTGTCTTTTCCTGGGATAGTGCTATGTGGCACTGTATTGTCTCATGATGTTGGGAAGAAAGAATGAATGAAATAACACCTACTCAGCTACAAGGGTAAACAGCTTGAGGTTCATTTTCAGTAGGTTAGGTTCCTAAAGCACATTTTTCACTTATATTTTCAACTCACAATGAGCTTATCAGAATGTAACCCCATTATAAGTCCAAGAAGATCTATATATGATCTGGTTTTATATTCTTTGGTTTTATACTTCTAGTAAATTTGATGACCGAAAAATGATAAAGTAAATGTATAATATTCTGAAAACTAAAGGCTTTGAAGACAAGTGCTTATGTACAATCCATAGAAGAAAATCAGTTTTTATATATATATATATATATATATATATTTGAAGGGACTAGGTCTCACTATTTTTGCCCATGGAACCACAGGCTCACATTGCCTATGGTACCACAGACTCAATCAATCCCCAGCCTCAGCTTCCCAGGTAGCTGGGATTACAGGGATGCGCCACCACACCCAGCTATATTTTTTTGAAACTAGGTCTCACTACATGCCCCTGGAAGGACTCAAATCGCAATTCCTGGCCCCGGCTATGGCTTCCTAGGCTGCTGCTTACAGGCTTACAGGCATGTGCCACCATGCCCGGCCTTCTTCAATCAATACTTTAATGAATCTAAAATATTTTTAATGTGTTTGAATATTTTGTACTTTAATAAAATAAAATGGCTCACTGCCATTTCTGCTCACTTCCAGAAAGTTATAAATTAGTAAGAGTCTTAATAATCAGAAAATGACTTACAAACACACAGTTATAAGTCATCTGAATACATGCTGCTTATAGATTAAATATAATTTCAATTATTTTGGTCCTTCACACAGGCTGAAGGAATAGGCAGACAGCACAAGCTCAGCACATATCAGTAATCCCTCTACATCAACTAGACCTGAAAGTTCTAGTCCATATCAGTTGTCAGTACTCTGAGCAGTATATGCTATAAATTTAAGCTGAGATGAAGTGACTAACATTCCAAAAAAAAAAAAAAAATGCCAAGGGTATATATTGAGCAGATGTGTCCAGATTACCACCTCTGAAGCAGTCACTTTCTTAACCAAAAGGAAAAGCAAAGAACTTAGTGATGAAAACCAACTTGCCCAAACATTGACCGACTGTGAATCACCTCTATCACATATTACACACAACTATATGTTCTTAATCATCTAAGCGATGGTTCTTAACATTTTACAAATTTCATGCTAAAAATTATGAATAATAAGACTTTTATGTGCAAAATGTCTAAGTTATACTGCTTATAAACCCTGGATTTTAAAATCCTGAAATTAATGTTATCCTTTACTTACTTTTTTCCTAATATTCTTGGAACTTTCATTACATATATGTGTGTGATAAATAAATCAAAAATAAAATAAATCAAAAATAAAAATCCAACCACATGAGGTGTTACAATACAAATTATCTGAGTGGCAGTCATGATGTTTTCTAAGTGATGATTCTCCACCCCAGATCACATTCACAAGCTCTCGAAGACAGTCTGAAGCACAATAACATTCAACAAATACACATTTCTGTTCCTCATGTTTCTACCCTTCCTACCTCCCATCTAGAAAATAAAATTATTTTCACACCTTTGGAGAGTTTTTCATACAGTTTTGACTAATTGCTTTCTACTCTTAAGAAAATAAAAAGAGAAAATAAACAAGCTAGTGCAGAAAAGTACTTTGCCAGGCAGTTTTACATGGCAACTTATATTATAATCAACAGTCTATTGCTAATGGAATATTGTTTGTTTCTCTAGAATATGATATTTGTTGTTTTGGTTTTTTGCATGAAATGTTAATATTATTTTTATTTTTCTACACCATTTTTCATTTTTGTACAATATTTGTACTTAGGTGTAGTCTCTATAATTCTCCACCACCAAGGCACCTGTGACCATCAGCATAGGCTATTATGCTCTTCCTTCTCTTGTTTTGATACCTCTACTCCCCTCTCCCCTACCGAATCCCTCCAATCTATGGTTTGCCTAAAGTTTTGTCACAGAACATCATAACTGCAGGAATTAAATAAAGAATATTTCCTAATTTGCATGATCTTCTTATTTTAGATTTAATAGTTAATAGTTACTCTGTTATGAATGAAATTACTGAAAAATTAAATGCACTCAAAAATTAAAGATAAATTATATTTTAGTGCTCTTAATCAGCTTGGGAGGTGAAAGGATACCAGCATTTAAACCACTGCTGTATCATCAAAGTATTTTTATCTATAAAATTACAGCTAATATTTTTAATATAAGCACTGAAACAAACCCTGAGGTGAGAATATGTTTAGAACTACCAAAATCATTATTTTTTTACCAGAATATGTGAGTATAAGCAGCGTAGGGGAATAACTCACTCTAATATATACATATATATATATATATATACACATGCATATATATACACATATGTGTATATATATATATATACATATATGTATATACACACAAATTCCAGAATTTTAGAAATGATCTCTTTGGAAAACTAGTTTAAAAATATCAAAGTGTTTCCTCCCTTTTGATATGACACTTTCCAGTACTTTTTCAAATTATCTGACATCAGCTTTTTATATATTTTAATGGACATAAAAGAATGTAAACTTTGTGGTTGATCATTATCCCATATCCCTTGAATCTTATCACTTTCCTGGAACTTCTAAGTTCCAACCTCAGTATCTCTACCTGAGTACTTTTCTATATGCTGTAAAAAGGCACATCAAAAAAGTCCTAGGCACATTAACATACTTACTAAACTCCTCAATAGATGACTGACAAAAGTTGTGGTATAAATACCCCAGCTCCCTAACTCACAAGTGGGATAACTCAAAGTCAGCTTCTACTTGGTTTCCCAGATTGTCCCTCTGGCAATAAGCTTCTGTCACCCACAGTTGGAACTAGCTTGATAATGCATCTCTTAGGCTGTTTTCCTTCCTTGTAACCCTACATTCCATTCTGTTTTCTCCTACCTTCAAAATAAACTAAATCTTTGTTTCAAACCAAAAAAAAAAAAACCAAAAAAACAAAAAACAGGGAACAAGAAACAGTTTCTTTCAAGAAATACATAAAAATAAGGTTATTTTAAAATAACCTCATAAGTGAATCTTTCTAAAGTCATTGTCCTACACTAAATATGGATGAAGTAACACTAAAATTGAGAACTAATTGCATACACTATAACAAGTACTTCTCATTAATAAAAAAGGATGTCTCAGCCCCTTCTATCTTAACTGTAATTCCACATTAATTCAAGTGTTGGTTGAATGATTATGTGCCTCTGGTTACTCAACTCCTCCATAGGTTCACAGAGCAAAACTTGGTTAGTCTTATCTATTGTATTTACTAAATTCCATTTTCACTGATTCTAAGATGCACTTCTGGTTAATGGAACCAGAAAAAGAGAAAGTTTATGGTAAGCTTTTGAGAATGTTCATGCCAATCTTTTAAAAAGGGCATAAAGAGGATTTATTTGCACTCTTAACCTTTACATATTGTGTAGGAAAGTCAAGAAGTTGTGGCACCCAGTCACAAACATAAAGTGACAAGCCTAAATAAAAAGAAAACATAAAAATGTCAGGCAGAAAAATAGTAAAAAAGCTGGGTCTTATTTTGAACAACCAAATTAACCAAACCTGGAATTCTTGTAATATGAGACAATAAATAATGTTATTTTTTAATCTTTCAGGTCTTCTGTTACTTGCAGTCCCCAAATGAATACAAATGCTTTTTCAGCATACAAAATGCTTATACATAGAGTATCTCATCTCTCTAAATAATAATGTCTGCATTTTTCTCTCAGTCACAACTCCATGTCATGATTTATTGCTTAGAAATAACTGAAAATGGTTAGAAAATGACATTGAATGAAGATAGCTGGTTACAACTAAGCATGATTTAAGATACTTTATCTAGTTATACATAACAAAAAAGACAAAGGAAAGAAAATTATTGAAAAATCAGTACTTAGTATAAACTTGTAATTATTGAACACCATGCATCCTCATATAGCTACTTCAAAGTTTGATATAGGTTTTAAGTGACATAACACAGGATTTGTTGAGAGCCTATAATATTGTTTCATAATTGCTGCTTAACCATTGCTATAAGACTAGAGAAAGGGCATAACACATCCTGAGGAGTGGTTAATGATTTGAAAGAGTCACTAATCATTTTCGATGAAGAGAAAATTCCAACCAAAAAACTAACAACAATTGACAGTTTATTTTTGAACCATAGATAAGATGGCTCCCTTGATTTACTAATAATTTTTTCAGATAAAAACAAGAATAAGTGAGAGTGAGTAGAATATAAATAAAAATTTTGAGAGACAAAACTGAATTTTCATGAAGTCAGTATGTCCTCAAAATAGATTTTTCACAACAGTTGAATTTGTGTCATTTTTGCTCATCCTACTTTAACTGAGAATTTTCAAAAAAAAATTTAATTCCTCCAAAAATTAAGACATTTTGGTTCCCTCAAGGAAAGGAACCAGGATTTAGAGAAGTGTGAAATGATATATATCCTATGCAACTCAATTTCCACAAAAAGCATAACTGAGTCAAGAAGGGAGGAAAAATACACTCAGTCATTTTGGTGACTTTCATTGCACCTTTATTGTATTCTAAGTGTTGTTCTATTTCAGGCAGGATGTTTTATTACAGCTATCAGGACAGTAAAACTTCTTTTTTTGTTTGTTGTAATGAGCATCCTGACATCATTCTCACTCACTGCTCTATCCTTAAAAATTAATTTTATGGTGAATCCCCCCCACACACACATACACACAGAAGCACAATCAAAAGTAATTGATTTAGACTAGTCATCAATGTGAATCCAGAATCTGTCACTGTATTGCATGGAAACCATCAGGAAAAGGAGAACATACAGCAAATTGAAATTAATTTGAATATACAGTTTATTTGGCATCTTTATTTACCAATTTTTAGAAGTACAGATGATTTAAAAATTATTCTAAGAGCTTTTAGCATCCAACTGTCCTAATTAACATCCCTAAATGCCTGTTAAAATGCAAAGTAGAGGAAAGCACCTTTCTAAGATAAACCATTTACTAAAATAAGCACATCAATATAGTAAATTTTGGCCTGAAAATGTGACCACATGGCATATAGAAAATGTTGTTTGTGGAATCTGACAAGATTAGGCATGAGCTCAGGCTCATTATTAACTCATTGTACAATCATAAGCACCTTACTTTTTCTTTCTGTGCCTCACACTCCTCATCTGTAATACTTAACTAATACTTGCATCACAGTAAGGATCTGGAAAGTGATGACAATGTAGTGATACTGTTTGATTGATGTTTAATAAGCGTAAATGGTCATCATTATCATTCATTTTATTAATTTTCAACATCTTAGAAATGAATGTGTTCAAATAATAATGAGCAAATTTTATAGACAGAACTAATTATGATCAAACTATATCCGCAAATTTTATCTAAACATCCTTGGAGATTTAACTTCAGATTTAATATATAAATTTTGTTTTATGTGGTGAATAAGTTCACAGAAAAGAAGAAAAATGCCTGTTTAAATATTAACATACCCAAAGATACTAATAGCAGCATTCTAAAGTCCAGTCGTCAGTTTGACTGTTCTTCAAAAAGACATAAAAATCTAAAAAATAAAGTCAAGATCACTACTTTATCTTCATTCTTGATAATTAAAAAAAAAAAATGGGGCTGTCTCTCCAGCATCTCAAACTCTCATTATAAATCAAGAAGAGGATTTTCCAAGTTCCAAACATTTTCCCCTGAATGGTGAGGGATTTCTTAAGCTCAAATTCCTTCCCAGGTGAAAGTGGGCATACGAGTAAGAAGGCAAAGGAATCTGGTATGAGAAGTATAAAGACTACTCAGCAAGACTGCAGAAGCTAGTGAGAAGGTAAAGAACTCGGGTACATCAATGAAGGGTGTAAAGTAAAAGCAAGGGAGAGTATTCCAATTATGTCCATCATTTCCCCACTTAGAGTACTCAACTATTTTTGAGGTAATCAAAAAACCAGTGAGTCAGAAGCCAATGCAAGCAAGTGACAAGAGCATGAACAATTTGGTATTGACATGAACTTAGATAGTATGATTCCTTCCTCTCCACTCTCCATTTTCCATCTCTGTCACTCCTGTCTTGTCACACTAGTTCATATTTGGCATTGGGACAATGTGAGAGTAAAATTTCAATTCACTACAGTATAGTAGAAAAGAAAACCTACAATGCTTAGTCAATTTTTCTATTAAATTGAAATTTTAGGAATCTTTAGTACCCTAAGTCAAGTTCTGAAACTATCAATAAAGTGTGAAAATATTAACAATTTGGAGGGGTAGGTAAATTTACACCACAGAATTCTATCAGAAAGGACAATGGTAGGTCAAGAAAAGCAAAATCTAAAGGTAACAGAGTAGTTCAAACAGGAGTTCTTAAGCAAGTTCTCACCTTTGATTTAATAAGTTAGATATAGTCCTTTCCACTAGAAGATTTTTGCCATAACCAGCATGACTATATGACTTGGTACATGATTTCTGACTTAGTATTATTATAGTCTGAAAGTGTTTAATAGTCTGGAAGTGTTAATAAATTATTGCTCAAAACTTAAGTCAAGTATGCAAAATAAATAAATAATAAATGAATAAATGAATAAATGAATAAATGAATAAATAAATAAATAAATAAATAAATAAATAAATAAATAAATAAATAAATAAATAACATTGAAACCATCAAAAGGAAACTAGCAGACTCAGAGAGATAAGGCCAGAACCATGTAACTGCCCCCAGACCAGGTGGTTATCTGGTCTCTGTCTCAGGCTTTAACTATGTCAAAACATCTGTGTGAAAAATTCTTCTAGGCCACCTAAAAGAAAATGAAAACCCTGTTTCCCTATGGGTCTGGGTCCTTCCCACTAAAGTACTACCACAGTGTCGGTAAGTACCGGGTTGGACCCAGGTTGATCTGAAAATAAAAAGGCGTTTTGCACTTGCATCTACTGTGGTCTTGTGTTCTGCGTGAAGCTGGTCGGATTCTGCACCGTAGCAGTGTAATTATAAATACTATTTCCTTTCACTTTTAAGTATCATGTTTTAAATAATAAATCCTACAGTCACTCTACCTATAACCTATAATGTGTACTGAGTAAAGATATTTTAGAGTTCATGGTACTTTTTGCATTTAATAAAGAACAATTACAAGATCAGCAAAAAGACTGGCTAACTCTTTCTCTTTGACAAGTATAAAATGATCTAAGAGTGATTCCAGGAGGCAAGAGGGATCTTTAACTTAGCCTCTGTTCTCTTGTGAATTCACAAACACTGAAAGATTCTTAACTGCTCAGACACACTATCTTGTTACAGATATTAGATCTTGTTATAAAATCTGAGAATACCTAAAAGCAAAAACTAGGATATTTCTGGAAGGGGAGCACCTATATAATATTTGCCAGTGGACTAGTTAGGATCTGTTACTTTATGGCGTGAAGGTTAATGTTTTATATCTGTAGAGAAAAGATACTGAAATAAATGCTGGTGATTGATTTAATTCGAGAAGCTCCCAATGAGGCCCAGTTGGTGCTCAATCAGGGAAAGATAAGATGAAAAAATGCAAAGAGAAGCTGGTGTGGAATGATCACTTGGAAGGCGTCTCAGTGATTATGAAATGCCCACAAGTGTCAACATATATGATTCACCTACACGGAGATAATAAGCTAGAGACCTCTGATTCTAAACCTACTGTGTCACGAGCTATGTGTGCTCTCATTACTGGCCTGCCTTGATAAAGCTGCCTGAATGTTTGCTTAATTGGAATACCACCTTCAGGTGGAGCAGGTTTGGCCATAACTTGAGAAGTTTCAGGAGGGTTAAAACCCTTTGTTGTTGATGGTTTGTTGGTGACTATAAAAAGTCTGGTGCAAAAAGACTGGGCACAGCAGTCCAGAAAGAGGCTGTGAATCATTAGTGCCAGGGTCTTCTTGACTCAACTATAATCCTTACCCTCCCCCTTGGGAATTATATACCATCATGGCTGGCCCGCCACACTACTGTTTATGCCTTTGGCATCAGGACACAGTAAAGATAACTTAGGAAGGCTGAATATTTTGAACAGGGTAGAGATGGGCATTTTTTATAAGGAGAATAGCAAATAATAACACTCCTATAGAACAATGAAAAGACTACTCCCAAATCAACTGTACTTTGCGGGATGAGGCATGCTGCAGAAGAATCTAACTTGTTAATTGTTCTCTCCTGTTGTGGAGAATATAGTGATAACACCAGAGTCTCTGCTTGTTAATAAGTCAAGGGGAAAGCAAATCATCTACTTGTGAATTTTTAAAGGGGACTTCTAGGAGAAACAATAGGTGTTACAGATATCTTTTTATCTCCTTTTTATGGACTAAGAAAACAAGTTTTATATACTTACTTTTTCTTCAAGAAGTACACCTTTAAAAAACAACAGAGAAGAGAATCTCTTTATTCAAAAAAGAGGAATATTTTTTAGTATAATTAAGAACACAGAGTGGGGTCAGCCAAAGAGACAATCAACCTTGGCAGCAGAAAAGACTGGATCATAAATATGTACTTCATCCACTCAATAAATACTGAATACCTACAAATTAGCAGAGATAGAGCTACGAATAAAATAAATCCAAGATGCCTAACTTCAGTGAATTTATATTCTAGGTTTCAGATCTTATATTCTAACACTTAATGTTGCAATAAAGGAATCCACCCATAGAGTGGGTTTGTTACTTTTATCCACAGAATGAGCCAGATCTATTCAATCTCATCCTCAGAAAATAAAATGGCTGGCAAGTGTGGGTCAAAGGTCACAGAGTGAAAAAGGTTAAATAATTAGGGAACAAGGATCAGAGAGATTTGAAAGACCTAGATGCCTTTGAGGAGAGAATAAATTAGAAGCCCCACAAAATAGAAAAGGTCAATTCCTGTGTAGTACAGACCAAAGGCCCATGGCACCCACTGAGAAGTTAAAAAGATAAATTCAAAAGAGTAGAGATGGCATAGTCAAGATGATCACTGTACAAGTTGATACAGAATTCTCAATTTCAGAATAAACAAGTAAATACTTCTTGGTTAACTGTTACGACTGACCAGTTATGAAAAGGTTTCCTCTTCTTTACATTTGATTTTGACCCTGTTTTAGTTTTTTGAGGGCAAAGGTACTTTTGTTTTATTTTCAGCAATAGACTACACTACCCCATCCTTTCAAAGGTAAAACACAGTATGTAGTTTTTACATTTATTATTTCTGTCTACATTGATATTTTTAAGAGTAGGAGCCTGAATGGTGAAGGTATGTGTATGTATGTATGTGTGTGTGTATTATGTGTATACATGAACTAAATTTGCTTGCCTTTTCACCATTGTGACATGTGAGGAGGCTTTATTAAATCCCCAAGGAAGCACCAAATATAGATTGAAAATCCTAACATGTCTACACTGTCAGTATATATGCTATCTTCTATCCAAACAATCCAACATTATTGCCCTGAACTAGTGAAAAAGGATGTGTCATAAGGCATAAGCCTTTTTGGTATAAATAAAAATAATCCTGACTAAAAGATTTCCCATGGAATAACTAGCAGTCAGAATAAAGAATTGGCAATATGTATGGATAGTATAGTGAAAACCAGGGTCTGTACTGACCACAAGAATGAATTAACAGAGGAGCACCATGGTGAGATAAAAACAAAAAACAAATATAAAAAGAATTATGACTAAGGGCATTGTGAACAGGCCAGTTAGTCTCACCACCAAGTATATTACATTCATATACCACTTTTGATTTATCTAAAAAGTATCTATGATGTGCTTACTATATGTAAAGCATGTTGCTAGATATTAAACTTATGTAGAAAAATATATACTCATAATTGTGAAAGTCATCAGTCTTCTATAAGCAGCAAATTATATATATAGGGATATAAGAGAGTCTTATTTATATGTATTTATCGAATATTTAGTGTAGTGACTGCATACAATAACCTAGCTAGAAATATTAGCTGTTATTAATAGTTTAATTCTCTATTCATTTTCACTGGCTAAAAAAGAAAAAAGAGAGAGAAAATAATTTTCAAGAACTGAAGACTTTCGTAAGCAGCTAAAGGTCAGAGAAAAGGCATCTAAGAAGGCAAACTTTAGAAACATTAGATTTTTGTTCTGTGACTAGTTTATATGTGTTGAGGTAACCAAGGACACATTTTGGAAAATATGGAAGTGACAGTATTATAAGAAAGAAAAATGAGATATTCTACTTGGATGAAAATGGAGGAATCTAACCTGCTTTTATTGTCTCTGTTTTCTTTGACATGATATTAGCCCCCTTACATATCTCCTAAAGAAATCCGAAAAACTGAAATTGAAATTTCAGTGTATATGCTGCAGGTTGGGGGGTAGGGGGTGCTTAAGGTGGGCCCTGTTTGATGAAAGGAACTTCTAAAGGAGAGAGTATATGGAAAAGGGACTGATGACAATTAAAGCTCATATATAAAACAAGATAAAAGGAAGCAAAATATAATTATAGGTAGAAAATGGAAACAGGAAAAAAAAGAATGGTCTGCTATATATCTGGAGGTCAGTAATGGTTATAAAAAGTAGATGCATTGGCAGAGTCACAAAAAATAGGTGATTCTCAGAAGATTGAGGAATGGGAGCAAAAAAGTGAGGAATTGGCACATGAAGAATATAGACTATGCCAGTTCTGATAAATAAAAGTAGTTAAATTCACTCGGAAAAGAAGCTGCAGAGGGAGCAAAAAAGAACGCAAACAAGATAACATCTTAATCTCTTTTTGAAGGATCAAGAACCAGTACTTACAATGGATGAACCCAAATAAAGAATTCAAGAATGACAAATCATTGTAAATGAAGGGCATTCTTGAATTTTTCTTTCCATTTTTGCTGATTTTGCTGGGTTTCAAAATAAGATAGTAGATAAAATTAATCTTGTAATCTTGTACTCTACAATGTTTAAAAACTAAGTCCCTAGTTTGTGTATTTTTGTGGTGCTTTAGGTTCTAACAACACACCTACAAACTCAGTTGCCATTCCCTACAGTTATAGATAACTAAGGGCTTAACAGTTCATTAACCAGAAGTACTGTTAATTGTTTTCTTATATAGATTCTCGATGAATCTTGGTTCTACCCCTGCTTGAATTCTTGAATCTGAAATTGGGTCAAAAGGGCAGAAGCATCGAACCAACAAGCCACAGATCTGCACCTGCACGCACAGCAAAACAAACTGCATGCACAGTTGCCAAAGTCACATAGCAATTTAAGCAACACGGTTTTATTAACAAGGGAAATTAACAAGAAAAATGAAAAGTCCATACTGCCACAAGTGGTCAGTTATCTTACCCCAGTCACCATATTCAGTTCCAAAGACATATGTCTAAGATGGTGTCCCTTTGCCCCTCCAAAACTGAGGCAGACATTCTGCAAACTTCAGTCTTTCTCTGGTGTCTTCTCTTTGCTTCGTCTCTCTCCAGCATTCCAAGCTGCTCTACTTCTCCAAGGCTCTTCAAACTTTTTCAACAGATGTTGATGAAAATTCAGCTTTCCAAATATGCCGCCTTGCTTTGGCTCTAAGCATTTCTTTTACCAGGTATGCCTTCGGCATTATGTGGCCATTCTGGCATTAACTCCACACCAGCTACTTCTCTGCCAGCCATTCTCCTACTATGTGGCTCCTTGACACCACCAGCTCGCTTTTCCAGGGGGCTTCCCTTGAGCAGACCATGTGTGCTTATTCTCTCAGTCTGCCATTCTCATCTCTCTTTTCCTCCTCCTTCTCTTCTTGATCCTCCCTTTCTATTCCCCCTTTTCCCACTTCTTATTTTCGCTCATGTGGTCTTTCAGACTCTGCCCACCAGGGTATTTTGGTGCCAATACAATTTTCAACTCCATCTCTACCCTGTTTCAAATTCACCCCTGATTCCAAGTATAAAAATGAGATAGTCTCTAATAATTGCAAAGAAGTGATTTGTTGGATAAAATATTCCAGTGATTGAGTTCACATTGCTAAGATTTTCTTTGCTACACACAATCAGTACCTTAGTCATTTCTCTAATCTATCTGCAGTAAAGAACAAATTATCTTTGGTGTCATATTTTTCTATCTAAAATCACCCTAATAATTCCAGCAGCTGAATAATTTTAACCAATTTGCAAATATATTATTGTTAATTCTTTAATCTTGTTCATGTTTTTATAATTTCACAAATAGGTCTGTCCTATCTTGCTTCCATTTTAGGGATTGCCATTCTGAAAGAAATTCTTGCATGAAATCTCTCTTATACCTGAACTTCCTCACTTACTTGCATAGTTTCATATGAACCATAGAATATAAACACCTTGGTCTTATTTTCCTTAGCTACTGAAAGTTTCACAAGTACAGAAGCCAGTTTTTACAATTTTATATGAAATACTGCTCTCTTCCTCTTCACTTCTCTCTTGGATCCTAGAGCACCAACATCTTCTCTAATAAAAGGATGAAAACCAATATAACATCAAAAACATCTAGAAAGCATTGGTAACACTCAGCAATCATTTTAAATATCACTTCAATTTAGGGAGAAAAGAATTCACCTTAAACCGTACATACCAAAATTTAACAGTAAACACCAAGTACAGTGATGCATTGAAGTTATTTCCATTAAAATAGCTTATCTATATTGTTTCAATATTGTCTTTCACATTGTAGCTAAAAAATAAGACTCTCAATGTGATGAAACTGATGAAAATACTGTGAATGAAAAAAACAAAATGCCTTCATTTTGAATTTAAGGAAAAAATAGAGCTAACAGATTTCAACATTACAGATAGGTTCAAATGAACCTATAAAAAAAACAGTATCATTCCATTCTGACAAAATAACCAATTCTAAGTAGATAAAAAAAATAGCCCGTTCATGAAAGCAATATAAGCCATAAATATGTAAGAATAAATTAATAAAGATATACTATCTTCATAAGAAAAAATATTTAAATCACATGAAAGACAATGTAAGAAATGAAAAACAGACATTCTTCATGAGAGTCACTGCTGTTTCCTACTACAACAAAGCTAAGATGGAATCAGGTACATGTTCCCAACCCTGCTGGCATCTCAGGACTACCCCATTACAAACTGGTCACAGCACCCTCTGATGGACCTAAGGATCTTGTCTCCTTCAGCTCTCCTCAATATCAGTGACAACTGGCAACATGAGTCCCCTGGCACAGTGCTATAACTACCACTAAGACTAGAAGGCCACCAACAACCTCCAATTCAACAGAGCTTTATGTATCCTATGGCTACCTGTTAGTGCATCACTACTTTGAAAACAATGATATGCCTTTGAAGAAGTTTGTCGAATATTTTCTTCACTGACAAACTGAAAGCAGAGCTAGTTACATAACTGAGTCTTTTTTCAGGATATCAAAAAACAGACCATGATGACTGGGAGAATAGGCTGAATACAGTGGATTATGCATCATACTAGAAGAAAAGTAGGAAGCACTCACCATTAGTACCATGTAAATTGGTCACTGACAAAACCTGTCCTCATTTATGTGACTTCCTGGAAACTCATTACCTGAATGACCATGAAAAATTCATCAAAGACTTAGGTGACTAACAACTAACTTGTACTACCTGGGCCCCTGAATCAGACATGGCTGAATCTCTCTTTGACAAGTACACCCTGAGAAAAAGTGATGAGAATTAAGCTAAGACTAAGCTTAGACTAGCTTCCCATAGCCAGGGGGTTACATTTCTAACTAGCAAGGCAAGGTATGCATGTTTGAATAATCTTTACTTCTTTGATAAGTTGTCCCAAAATATCTACTTATATCTTTCATTTGTACCATTCCTTTACACAATGTAATCGAATACCCATAAAAAGAATTGTGTAAATCATTACAATGTCAATGAGTATGGTGATAACTGTAAAATAACAAATGATTTTGAAAATCATGATAAATATAGTCATAAAGTTTGCCCAAAAAAATGAATTCTAAGAATACTTAACTCATGAAATAGCCTATAAACTGGTCAATAAAAATGCCATAATCAATGGCATGATATAGTTTTTAGAATAGACAAAATACCAGTAGACAGGAACAAACTCTAGAAAATATGTATCTAAAAGAAGTAAAATATGATAAAATTGCATTTTATATCAGTGTGAAATGAAGTTTACTTATTAATTAGCACCAATAAGTGGTTATCAATGTAGAAAAAATACACTATACTAAAAATAAATATCATACAAAATTATATTGAAAAAAGCTAAATGTCAAAAAGTAAAATAATAACATCAATGAGTACTTTAAAGACTCTGAGGTGAAGATTTCTTGAACAAAACAGAATAGTCATAAGCTCAAGGCATTGATAAAATTTCCATTTAGCTCCCATTTATATCTCATATTTTTTCAGTTACTTCCACAAAATTAATTTACTTCCATTTTTTCACTATGCTGTGAAGTATTTCATTTGATCTCCTATAAATTAATTCTGCATGATAAGAAGTAAGATTATTTCTTTTTCAGTTCATCTAATGAGTTTAGTAAGGTTTTATTTACCTATTCAGTTCCTGAACACTTTTAGATACTCTTAAGTAACTTTTTCCATCTTCTTGAGACAATTTCTTTTCGATAAAGTTCTTTTCCAGGTTTTTTATTAGTTCTACTTCAATGGTAGTTTTATTTTTTATCTTTCTAATTGTTATTCATCATTTACAATATTAGTAAATGAATTGTGGATCTCCTTCCACTCTCTTGCCTGGAAGTTTCTTTAGTAGGCATGTTTGCTAGATAGATCCTATTTCTCAAGCAGTAGAAAATCTTCCATATGAGTCCCTGCTGAGTATGTTCTGCATTTTATAGTCAGCATATCATGGAAGTTGTTGAAAGAATTCACTATAACCTAAATCTTTTGGTGAGCAAAGCTCTCCAATTCATAAAGTCTTGATGCTGTGAAATATTCTCTGACAACTTTCTTCCAGTTCTAGAGTCAATAGGATTGGGAGGTTCTTTGAAGTATGACACGCATCAAGATTATTTTACCTGTATCAGTGAAATTCACATTAATTGCTGTAAAAATTAGTAGTTTAACACTACGGCAGTTTATTATTTGCCACAGTCCATTGGTTGGTGGGTCACTTTTCCCTATACGGTAATGCACAGATCCATTTTTCTTTCAATTCTAAACATTCCCTATGTCCTCAGAAACTTCAACCACTAGCCAGCACACATGGGGAAAAAAGCATGGAGTACTCATGCCTGCTTCCAATCTGGTCTAGAATTGACATCTATCATCTTTCTTTTCACATTCCCTTATGAAATTCACAAACAAGACCTCATTTACATGCAAGGGAAACTGAAAAATGTCTGACAGTGGCTTCATCTTGGCAAAAAATTTCTAATATTTACAAGGAGTTCACATTTCAGGGAACTATTAGATGTCTGAAGTCATATTCTCCTAATTCTCAGAATGTTTAGGCTTCTCTTCTCTCCTCTTCCTAAGGTTTTCACAATTAATGAGGTCAGAAACATACTTTGGATTTAGGAAGTGACAAAAGAACAAGAAGTCACTTTACATAGAGACCATTGAAGAATGATCACTTATAACACTTAGAGAAATATAATGCCTTAAAAGTTGGGAATTAGATGAGAGTACACATAAGAATGCTTCAGAAATGAAAATAAAAATAGGACAATATTTGAGGGAATATGTTTTTTTATAAAGAGAAGAAATTTAAAACCATCTCATCATGTAAGAACTAGAATAATATAATGATGTCTTATGCAGAAACATAGGAAGTTACAGATTAATAGACAAAACATAACTAGTCCACATGATAGTCACAAAACCTCTTTATTTTAATAGTACTGCAGTCAATGAGAAGCAATCTAGGCATGAAAAACAAAATACACTCAAGTATCTAGCATCTAGTGACTTTTTAAAAATGTGTTCTCACTTCTACAGCAATTTATACAATTTCTTTATTCTACTTTGTAAGTTTCATTTTATAGAAGATATGGGATAAAATCTGGCCCATCTGTAATTTGTAAATCTACAGTAAACTTGAAATTTTTCAACAGAGTATCAAGTCTTTAGGAAATTTAACACAATTATATTTTCCACACCTAATTTCTTTAAGTCATGAATGTTGTGTCTTGGAGAAAAATTTGTAAGAGATTAAATAAAGAAAAAAAATGCCAGTTTTTTTATTAACATAACTAATTATTATATACTGTATTTAAATCCTATCAATTAGGACCTGTTTAAGCTTTTGTAACACATCTTTAAAGTTCTCTGCCAAAATAGGCATTTGCACAGAGAATTTATGATTCATATGGTAACTGAAAAGTCTTTAAGATAACTTTAAAGAAACAGAAGAAAGAGAATACCCTTGCAAAGGAATGATGTTTCTCATTCATGTCAAATGATGAATAGCTTACAGTCAACAAATAAGAGACCTCACAAGGATTCCACACAGCATTTATCACAGCCTCACTTAACAGACCCCAGATCTACTTCAAAACCTTCAAACTAAAAGAAACCCAGCATGGGAAGTTTGCCAATTCTTACTGCCAAGTTGGCAGAGCCCTGAAAGTTTGAATGGGCTTCTCGATGTGTAAGATAAAAGGAGGCTTTTGGATCCTATGAAGCCTTCCTTGGCACAATCAAACCTCAGGTGAAATTCCATCAACCAGTGCCATTTGCCACGATGTCAGGTATGCAGATGGCACAAATTAGGGATCTAACTACATTTGTGGTGTCACTTAAAAATCAAGACAAAAGAATAATTACAGTGAACATCAAGTAGGAAAGACTGTTTTCCCCTACAAAGAAGATATTTTCTATTATATAATGTGAGATATGAGAGGATAAAGTTGGTCTCAGACAACAGAGGCTCCTTTCAGGTTAAATACATGTTTGCTCATGAGAAACAAGAACAGACTCAAATAACTGAAATTTCTCCCTGCCTACTGCTTTATCCACCAGAAATATCACTTGTGAACAATTCCCTAGCTTCTGGGCAGCTAAGTCTCTGTTCACTTCCAAATGGGTAAACAGTTATTCTTATTGGTTATTCTTATGATTAAACAATTATTCTTAACTGACTTTAATATTACCTTCCTGCACTTTTTTCTGACCAGCATTTCTCTCATTCAGTCAGAAAATGGCCCTAATGCTTCTTAAACATAAACCCCCCCACACACAATTTCACCCAGTCATGCTGTTATCTATACAACATTATCTCATTTCCTGATAATTTGAGTTTCTTGGCTCAGAATCTAATTCCAATGTTTTCTGGTCAGATGACAGATTCAAAATATTCCCTGATGAATTGGGGAAGGACAAATCGTTTGTTATGGGATTTCTATAACTCACTCTTAAGTTTTCTCTTGTGTTTAATTTTCCTTTAAATGTACCCTCCCTTAGGAATGGAGATTCTGCCTGCTCACTCTAGTTAATATCATAGATCATGGGCCTTCTCAGACACTCTTCTCTCTATGCATATTAAGTTTATTCTTGAGTGTACCGTACTCTTGACCTTCATGGGAATTCCTGTCAGATAGAAAATACTTATTATATCTCTCTTTATCATTAACTCTCTATCTCATTTCAAATTCAACTGAAATCTTCATTTTTCCCCTCTAAATGACATATCTTAAATAATAAATAAATTGAAAAGTTAACTTTATTGAACCACGTAGGATAGTTCTATAGAACAAGTTAGGATAGAACTTTACATGGTAAGTTCTGTACAGAAAGAATTTTATCTCACTTATTATCCCCTAGATAGGATGATTAAATCAAACCTGAAGCAATTATTTTCCAACATCAGCAATTTTATTGTATTAATATGTATACACTCTCTAAAACCTAAAATGGAATGGAAGAGTCACAAGATTTGTTCTCTTTTACAAAACACCTCAACAAACATCATGTTTCAATATTTCAAGTGTGATTTGAGGTTAACAAGTTAAATTTCATGGGGTAAAAAATCTTTCAGAATACTTCAAATTATCACTAATCAAAGACATTTAATGGATTTTTTGAGATAAAAATAATCCAAAAGAACCACAGATTAGAGTTTTAGGACTAGTTTTAGTCCTGTTTTTATATGTAGGCAGTTACACATTTATATGCTTATATATAATTGTATGAGTACAGTTTTTTTATTCAAAAGTAAACCCTAGTCTCCAACTCTTCTCAACTTTTGTCTCAATCACTATTTAAATGTTTTCCCTAGATAAATGCATAGGCTTTAAGAATAACCAATTCACTAACAGCTAAGACCTAGCCTATTTTCACTCTTTTATGTCAGGCATCTCAAGTGATGAGGACCAAAGCAGTCATGGAGGTAACCTTAAAATATTTTCTTACCAACAAAAAGATTTTCACTGGCTTGAATTTCTGGAGCTCGTCCCACACAGTCTTACCATACCACCCACACTCTCCCCGTACCTACATTTTTCTAGTACTTTTCATCTAACATCAGGTTATTAGAATCTCACTTCTTAGTTTGAACCTTCTCTAAGAACCTAATAAAAAGAGCATCCAATAAAAGGAATGAATTTCTAAATAACTGACTTCATGAAAAACATTCCTTCAAGAAAGACCATATAAATAGAATGGTAAACCAGACAGAAGTGTGTGTGTTCCAGAAAATGAAAACCTGTAATACAGTCTAGAGAATCAGATGAAGATAAAGAAGTTAGTCTCTTTTTGTATCTCTTCTCCTTCTTCATCTTCTGCCATAAACTTAATGCAATTATGAGTTCTTCAGAGACAGGACAAAACTTGTTCCAAAGCCATTACAAAATTCCATCATAATCTTGTATGTGATCCAAATTATTCCCATTTAACTTGACACTAAAATATTCAGAGTGGAGAAATAAAAACTGGCAACTTTTCCAACTCAAATTCCTTATGAAGAGGAGGCAAAGATACAAAAATAAGTAAATAAATGTTCCTTATTACAGTTTGAAGATTTGTGAGATTGACATAAATGCATTCCTCTTGTAATCAAAATACTTTCATATTTCTATTTACCAAGAAACTATAAAACATAATCTGCCCAGTCAAAAAACATTGTTCTCTTCAATATAATTTTCTATTGTCAATAAACTTAGGGCTGATGAGGAACTGATTCCGATCAAATACAATCCTGATGGAAGTTTGCAATGAATCTAGAAAATATAAGCACCACTGCTAAAATAAACTAGAAATCACAATTTTTTTAGAGAATGTAATACCGTAAAATAATTTAAATAAATTTTGAGTTAGAAATGGATTTTTCCTGACATTTCTATTTTTTCTTTTGTAATTTTCATACAATATGGGTCACTTTTGTATGGTTGTACTGTACCCATTATTCCCCACCTCATCCCCTCTTTCCACCTCTGGTCACACCTACTCCTCTTGCTGCCCTGACATTTCTGACATTTCTAAATGGTTGTTTTCCAAAATTAGATTTTTTTAAAGTTTAAATAAATCATTTTGAAGATAAATCTATAGATTGAGCATCTGAATATCTAAACATTATGTTACCTTTACCTTCTTTATTTGGAGCACTATGGATTAGAAACAACTGATAGAAGCTACACTGATCAAGATTCTAACATTGCAGAATTATAAAAACATGTTCATATTAAATAATAGTGACAGTCAAATTTTGTTTAGTATCTGTCATGTGTTAAACATAATCTTATAATTTATACTAATCAATCCTCACAAATCTGAAAGGCATGGGACATTTTTCACCTTATTAGAAATGAAGACCTGAGGCAAGAGATATTAACTTTTTCTCAGTACCAAACAGAGGGTTTGAAATAAGATCTGGAAGCAAATATAGGCAGTAGGGGGTCAGAGTCCACTCCTTTAGCCAGTACAAAATATACTCAGCTTAGTGTTGGTTCATCATGTAGTTATTCTATTAGGGATATATAGCCTTTATTCCATTGTGAGCTTCAAACAGATAGAAACCATTTTAATTCACCTCGTTAACCAGACCTGAGAAAATGTTTGATATGCAATAAAATTAAAACAGTATAATTTGCTCCCTATTCGAATATGCTAAGAAATATACATTATTATTAGTGTAGGCTCTATATTGTATATCACTGTATTGTAATCAAAAACTTTTAAATGTCAGTACTATAACTGATGAAAAGTGAAATAAAGGGAAAGAAAATATAGTTTAAAAAATTTCAGTGCCCTAACAAATTGTCTTTAATTTTCACTCATAATTCTATATTTGTATAATTTAATCTATAATGTTGAAATCACAATGCATAGTGTGTAATTTCATATTACCTTTATCATTAGATACAAGATGGATTTTCCATAGTCTGAAAAGTGTATATGTGAATATATGCGGATAGCTGCATTTAATTACATTAAGCACAACTGGACATTAAGGATTCCATTTGGTAATCTTAAATATAATGCTATAAATTTTAAAAGATGAATTAACACTGAGAAAGAGAGCTACATGACAAAACTTGCAATAGGGCAAGAATAGTAACATATCAATGGTAAACGTGTGGTATATATATGGGATATGTGTGAAATTCACTTTTTCCATGTGCCTGAAAATACCAGAATAAAATTTTGAAAAATAGTGGTTTCATTAATAAATGCATTTATTTAATAAAGTGACAACTGCCTGAGGATACAAATTTTGGTGTGGTTGATTTACTAGGGTTCAGATCAGTGCTTCATAAAATTTTGCTGAAAGTCGCCAATTTTAATATTACAATGTGGTAACTCCAGAAATCATATTCTTTCCTTCTCCAGAGTGTATTCTGCTGTTGACTCCATTACCTGATTTTTTAAATTGATTTTCCTCTTGTATTCTAAGTTTTATAATATGAGTCTTACTTCACCGCAATCTACTTCAAATCAATATTAATATTATTCTGGCAAACTATATACACTTTTCTCCACAGCAGTTTCATTATTTACTACATTCTCATTTGTCCTACTGCTGTCACAGCACATAAAGACTATTTATGTATATTATATAATTTCTGGTGCTTTTCTTTTTTTTTTTTTTTTTTTTTTTTTTTTTTTTTTTTTTTTTTTTTTTTTTTTTTTTTTTTTTTGCTGTTTCACACTATCATTTGGTAAGATTTTCCTTCAGTCTGAAGGAATTTAGTATTACTTATACCTTATTAGAAAAATCAGCAGTTATTTTACCTACAAAAACCTTCTTTACCTTTTATAAGTAACTTTTATGGATATTAGATCCTTTGCTGATATTTTTCTATTTTGGTCTTGGATTTTTCAGTCAAATCTTTGAATATATAATCCTGTAACTTTCAGACCCAAAATTAACTGTCATAATTAACTCTTAATCATTTTGATGATCCCTTATAGATGAATTATTTTTTTTCCTTTTGTACTTTCTTAATTTTCTTTTTGTCTTTGCTTCACTAGCTTTCCTGTTGACTGTGTTTCTTACAATTCTTGTAAACATTAAATGTGCATATCAGTGTTTATGAGAGATGATTTTGATCATTCTTTCTTCAAATATTTATTTTCCCTTTTTCCCACTACACAAAAGTATGATATCCTTTTCTTGTCCCACAGTTCTATGAGACGCTATTAATTTTTTTTCTCTTTTTTTCTTTCTGTTGTTCATATTGAATAATTATAAATGATCTACCTTCACATTCACTAATTATTTCTTCTGACATCTTTCATCTGTTACAAGACTCACTCTGATTTTTTTCATTTCAGTTATGAATAGCTTTAGGTATAAAGTCTTATCATTTGTCTCGATAATGAGAATATCTACTTATTCATTATTTTCCTATTTCCTTAATTATTTAAACATATACCCTATAGTTCCTTGAAATTATAATAGTTGTTCTGAATTCTTTGCTTACTAAACAGAACTGAGAATACTCAATACATTTCTACAATTTTCTTTGGTATGGTAGAGTTGGCAGTAAAACAAACATGTTTCACCATTTTAACTGTCTGTAAGAACAAAGGCATTAAGTACATTAACATTATGATATAATTATCTTCATCATCAATTTCCAGACCATTTATCTTCTCAAGCTCAAACTTTGTATTATAAAATGATAAATCTCTAGTTCTTTCAGGTTCCTGAAAGACCCATTCTCCTTTCTAACTGTTTTATTTTTTCTTTCTGAGCCTCAGGCTATAGGTTTTTTGTATATCTCATTTTATTTTTGAAAACTGGATACTTTGTATTATATCTGCCACAATTCTGAGATATGATTATTTTTCCTCTTCAGGTTGTTGTTTTTGAGTAATTTTTTTGTTGTTGCATTAATAACTCGGGACTAAGTCTGGGAAATAAGTATTTCCCGTTCTGAATGGTTTCTGGTATCTTTCCTTAGGTTTTTAATTCCTACTTTCATTTTAATCCTAGTTTGCTAAGGGTTACCTCTGTTTCAATATTTAGTTGTCAATCAAAGAATAGACAGTCATTTTACTCAAACATTGGTGAGCCAGTCAGGTTTGCATTTTCTGCTGATAGATCTGTATGTGGCTGTTTTCTTACCCACAAAACTCGGGTCATGCTATGTATTTTCTGGTCTCTATCTTCTGTTGTACCTTTTATGTCTCCTATACTTACAAAAACAGCTTTGGGATTAGTCAGAAGTATATGAAAAAGTTGGAATTTTTTCTGATTTCCACTGCACATGTGATCAGCCTCAAACAAAATTATGCTGGGTAAAGATCCACTGACAACTTTGCTGAGTGCAGTCATCACTACATCCAAACCATGAGCCTCATTGACCACAACAGCTTAACTTTCCATTCCTATCAGAATTTCTACACCAACCAAACTGGGAAGGTGCAGGTGGGAGCAAAAATGCTGTGATCCACTCTCATCTTACCTGAAGTTCAACTTTTAAAACATAAATTCTTCTCAAGTTATGATATTCTGTGGTTCAACTTCTAGGGTTCTGAAATGGTTGTGAATTTTTGTTATTTTCCTCCAGTTTTACAGTTGCCCTTTTTTTCTGAAGAGGGATTCACTAGTAACCTCATTATAGTATAACCTGAAGTCTGCTCTTAAATCACTTTCATTTAGAAGAGAAATTTTTAGTAAGAAACTTGCTAAAAATGCAGATTACTGACTCAACTATAAACCAATTGAACCAAAAATTTTTGATATAGAACTCGATAATCTGTGTTTCAAGAAGCCTAGTGATACATACTATAGAATCATTTATTCAGAGAATTTTTCAAAACAATGATTATTGTTGAAGTTATCTATTTCAAAGTAAATAGCCAAAACAAAGACCCTTTTTAGGAGTTTTATCAATGTCATTTTATATTTTGCCACAGGATCATGAAGCACTGATATGGATTTTAAACTCTTAAATTCAAAAAGGTGATAGCAAATATTTTTTTTTGCACTTTTAGTCCAAAACTAGATTACCTGTTATATACAGTGAATATTAGCTAGAATTTAAGAGCAAAAACATAAATGTTATTCAAATATACTGCCCTGTTACATTAAAACTTGTGGAAATTGAGTTTACTACTATTGTCTTTCCAAAACTGTATACATCTATAAAGCCTCTTTCTTCACTAAAAATATTTTGATACACAGTATAATGGAGATATATTTTTACATACTGGTATGTATGTTAGTAAAAACTACATTACTTATATACTGCATCTTTAAGGAATAAGGATTGTTCATGCAAAGTGCCCTTATAGCAATTTTGTAATCTATGACTCTTATATCCACAAACATACATCTATATATTTAGTGAAAGAATCAAATTTTAGAATTCCTGTAATATATTTGTGAAAAAAACTTAAATATAATAATGCCATCAATTGTTTATGAATACATATGTACTTAGAACTATGACAAACAGATTTGTCTACCAAAAGCATTATAATGAGTATCTCTGTGTAGAGGAAATATAAAACCCTCCAAATTGTCATGTCTGGAGGGGAGAACTCAGGTAGGTTTGTGTCCTCTGGTGCAGAGGAATCAGTGGGGTGCAGACCAGCTGCTTCCCCACTGCAGAGGTCACCGGGTCAATCCGGCTGCCTCCATTAGGTACAAGGCTCCGCCCTTTCCCCCCTGTGTTCAGGTGGGAGGGGCCACATTCCCTACAAGTTGCCACATCTGGAGGGGAGGCCTTGGGTAGCTCCCCCCAAGCTTGGAATGTCCAGAAGGGGGGGTCAGGTGTGGTTTCAGCCCCATCCACCAGAGGGTGGTTGTTGCACAGGGCAGTCATCTGCAGCCCAGATCGGCCGAGGCATGTTGTCCCCAGCCCCCAGCTGAAGGGGGACTTAAAGAGCAAAAGCATGGTCACACAGACCCCACCCCCATGCAGGGAGGTACAGGTGGGGGGGGGAAATGCCCCTTCCATTTTATTCTCACTCCAGCCAATCTTCTGGAGGAGGAAGAACATACTTAACACAAACCCCATCATAGAACAGGTGAGGAACCAGGCAAAAGTCCAGCCCACAAGCCGGAGCTGGAAACAGCAGATGGACAAACAAGAGAACCAGTGCATGTGAGAGAGTAGAAACAACTATGGAAACACAATGTCACAAAGTGCACCAATGTGCTCACCAGGTCTGGAAGAGCCAAGACCTCATTTCGGAGACACCTTCTAGGAGACCAAGGTGCTCCTCCCCACACCATGGGAGAGGAAAGGCCAGCCAAAGACTGGGGGCATCAGCCCCACAACAAAGCTGCAAACTGAAGCAGAGGAAAGGATCTACAGTGGCCAATTACAAATGCCTGTATCCACAGAGAAACTTTTTCACTGACACTGGCAGCGGGTGAGACCCCCAAAATCTGATGCCAGACCATAAGGTAAAGCAGCAAAACAACAGAGATGAGATTGGAGATGACAGCCCCCAACGAGAAAGCATGGAAAGACCACAAATAAATATGGACTGACTGCCCAATGCAAAATTGAGACTGAAACCCTACCAACAAGGCTCGACAACAACAAAGGTTCCAAGAACACAGTCCCTCACCCAACAAAAGAACACTGCCACAGCAAAGAGACTAATGGACTTAACACAGACTAGCAAACAACAAAGAGTGGGGGTGTGAGATAATGGAGGGGGCACCAGAGGGGAGACGTATCCCAAAAACCATTTACTAAGGTTGTGATTTAAATAATAAATATAAATAAAAGTTTTTTAAAAAGTTAGAAAAGAACTTTATATTTCAGTTCTTTTAGTTAAAAATATAAAAAAAATCTTACAAATGCAGAGTATTGAAAGTACTATTTGAAGTGTACAGAAGAACCCTTGGTTTAAAAAAATGTATAGTGTAGATTGAGTTGAAGGACACAAAAAGACTAGAAATTCCTGGTTTAGTGTGATTAATTCCTCTGTTTTGAGAAAAATACCTCTGAGGGGTAAAAGTTATTTCCAGAGAATGACAGTTAGACATGGGGATGAGACATAAAACTTGTTATCTACAGAAATGAGAAGAGGAGAATTTGGAACACAAATCTATGGCTACATCCTCATTCCTATAATTATTATCAGGTTAATTTAAATTCTTGAATTCATGTTGCAATGTTAAAAGATAGGGATATAGTCAGAGATGCTTGGTTAAAATATTGGGTTGGCTAATATTTTATAATCCTAACCTGACTGAATTTTCAGACTCTTTTCAATAACATGAAAATAATAGTAATAATGCTAATAACCATTTCCTATGGTATTGCTAGGAGATAATACTTGTTCCATTCTCCTGACTGACAGAGCAGTTTTCCCTAAAGGCTATTTATTATTATCATTTATCTATTCATCCGTCCAACATCTAACTGGACACTCTACAACATTCTGAGAAAATAGCAAATGAATAATCCAGGCCTAGAACCTACCACTGAAGAACCATTAACAGAATAGAACAGTTACTTACGAAAATACATAAGTAATACATCAACTAATGTTGATGGACACAGCAAGCCATCTTAGACATATTGGAAAAGAGATGGCTGGAAGATTACTAAGTAGAGGTCCAGTGAGTGAGTAGAATCTTCTCTAATGAATAGAACAAGATTTTGGGACTAATAAACAATTGTTTTGGGTTTAGCAAAAGCCAACCAGTAAATTATGCTCTTTTCAATTACAATGGAAATCCAGCTTGGATCTTTATCAATGTCTTTTGGGTCCTTTTCCTGCTAGGCTAATCCTACAAGCATAGATATCATACATACCACATTTGTGAGTTTGAATTAGTTATGTTAGAATTAGTTAACACCCACAATGTTACCAACAAGGGAGCCTTTAGCTTAGCGGAAAATTTTGCGCCCCTTACAGTTATATTTAACAATATTTTTTGGTATTTGGTTTTGTATATGTATGTATGTGTGTATGCCAGAAATAAATCTTGTAGCAGAAGCAGAGGAAGTCTTTCAGCTCCAAGCTCCTGAGATACCACCTTTTATCATCTCCTAGAGAATGCACCAACATTATGGATACAATAATTTCCAACTCAGGGCATTCAAATGCTTGAAAGTGAGGTTCCTTACTTTTATGACTACAAAGTATGATATGAACAACTGCTAGAATAATCTTCTGTATTTATTTATAAAATCCTTGAACATACTTGAGGTTAATTAAAGTACAATTATCGATATTATCTTCCCACAAAAGAAACTCTTATTTACCACATACAGATATTTAGATTTGTGCTATATACAACAATTCAGGTTATTCCTCCTTATTTGAATGTAACATCACTATATCTTACAATTATCCAGCACCTTTCATCTTTCAGTTTTAGACCATAATGATAACAATGACAACTGCAGTAATAGCCATTTATCTAACACTTTGTATTCAAAAAGCACTTTACAATGAAAAATTAGTTATTCCACCTTAGTGAAGTAGTTATACATCATTATAACCATCTTTTCTGGGGAGGAAATTGGAATAAAAATAATGAACCCGTCTTTACTCATGTAAAACAACAAAAATTAAAAAACAACAAAAATTAATGACTTTTGGTCAAAACATAGTTGCTGTAATATATGATCATGTGAAGCAAAGGACTTTCTACATGAAACAAAGGTCTCTAATGTCTTGACTAGACTCCTGGAGTCTCCTTGGATTTATTGTCATTACAACTAACCAATTCCTTCCTCCCTCCATCCGAATTCCTCCCTCATCCTGAACATCTCCCATTTGGAGGTACATGAAAACAACTCCAAGGAATTTAACAGAATTCTTAGTACCAATACTGAAAAGATTATAAAATGACTTTCAAAGAAGTTGGTTATTTCCTCGTATTACCATAGAACCATAATAACTACAGTACAGGAAAATATATTCCCCAATAAATTAAAGGGATATAATCTAGTGTCCCAGAACATAAGGTTTGACCTGCATTGCTTTGATTGCACTTTTACTCTTTTTTCCTTGCACTTTTACTTTCTACAGTTTACTGAAGGTCACATCCAGCATCTCCCTAGAGAAGAGATAGATATTTAAAACAGAAGACCAATAAACTTTTTTGTGTGTCTTTTGAAAGATTTTTACCTTAAATACAAGTAGATAAGTTACATTAGAATTATACTATAGTCACTATATAATTATATAAGTAAATAGACATTTTCTGACAGCTGTATAAAGAACTTCTTAAATCTAAATTATTTGTTTTTAATATAAATCTGACTTCTAAACATTTAGGTCAAATGTACCTAGCCAAACATGGTGAAAACACTATGAAAGTTCAGAATTTTCACTGAGGAATTTTAATGTCTGAAAAACAGCCTTACTGTTTGTTTTGTTTTTGCAATTATTTATTCCTATCTTTAAGCATGACTTACTTCTCTAAGCATTTTTTGACAAGATGACTAAAAATACATGTTTTCCAAAAAGTAAACTGGTAGCAAAAATACAGAAGCATTGAAAAATATTTACCAATTATAAAACTACATGTTAAAATGCAATCTCTAAAACTCAAAACCAAAATGAAAACAAATGAAATTGAGTATCCAGCTGAAAGCACAAATAACATAAAAATATTATCTTCTGTACTTAGATCAAATAAGGAGAAAACTATATGAACAGAAACAAAAGACATAACAACTAAGTTATATAAGTCTTATATGTATCAGAATTCAAGAAAACAGGAAATATTGTAAGATAGAACAAAATTGAACACTGACTAGACATTTGATGATATAAAAAAACTGTTTTAGTTAAAATTGGAAAAATATGGCCCTTCATTTTTTGAGGTAGATGTTAAAATATTTACATAAAAATTTATGACAGATTTGCCTCAAGATAATCTACATTTTGGATGAATAGAGGTTTAAGTGAAGCAAGATTTGTTATGATTAAATTATTAAAGTTACATAATGAGACAACTGGTACAATCATACCATTCTGTCTACATTTCTATATATTCAAAATTTTCTACATAAAAGCTGTAAAATAATTACAGGCTTATAATAACTTTACCTATCCATTATCTCACCCCTTTTAGTGTACATTGTTGCTGATATTTTAGCTGTCATTTTAATAGTTGTTTCTCATAGAAATTACTTTGTGTCTTTTAAATTTTTATCCTTTCATTTAATGTTTTACAATTGCATTGTATTGTGCCTTTTTATTTAAGTTTTTATTCACTAGAAATCAGTACATGAAAACTGTAGAATAATTTATTTGTGACATTTGAAAATTACTTTAAATGCTACCTTTCTTTCAATCTTTTATTTTATTGA
Source organism: Uropsilus gracilis (assembly GCA_004024945.1). Lineage (NCBI taxonomy): Eukaryota > Metazoa > Chordata > Mammalia > Eulipotyphla > Talpidae > Uropsilus > Uropsilus gracilis. The sequence goes on along the minus strand of PVHY01001535.1, from coordinate 102,746 downwards.
ATTCTTGTTGTATACAATTTGGATGTTCTTTCTCTTCTTGCCTCACTTTCATATTTACTATCCTCTTCTACATAACTGTATGTATCTGTGATGCAATTTGGGAAATGTTCTACAGTACTGTCTTCCAAATCACTAATTTTCTCTCCAGTACATTCAACATAATATCAAAAAATATTTTTATTAGATTTTAATTTCACAATTCACAGTTTTCACTCTGGATTTTTATTTAGTTCTTTCTCACATCACATCTACCTTTTTTTACCATGGTATTTATCATTTTCTTAAATTTTTGATTCTCACTTTTATACCTTTAATCATGTTAACCATATTCTATTTTTTATTCCCTTTTAGAAAGCCATCAAGGTATAATACTTTGGAGTCTAATCCTCATGTTAATGATAACTTTTGTCTATTTGATACTCACTAAAAGCTGATTTCTCATTTTTTATCTAAATAATCTTATATTTTATTTTATATTTTATAGAAACTATCTTTTAAAACAGTTTTTCAATTTATGGTGATTGTATGTGAAGATGGAGATTTATGTGAAGATATTGTAAAGAATTTCCATTTACTACATATCTATTTTCCTCTATAGTTAACATCTTAAATGAGTATTGTATATGTTAGAATCAATGAGAAAATATTTACATATTTCAGTGAACCAAGGTCTATAGCTTATTCGTATTTCCTGTTTTTACTAATGTTTTCTGTCCCAGGATAACGTAAAAGACACAGCATCATATTGGTTGTTCTGTCTTCCTATCTTCTTTTGGAGGTGAGAGAATCTTTCATGTTCTCAATTTTTGATGGTCTTGATAGTTTTGATCAGTATACTGATCAAGTATTTCATGAAATGTGCCTCTGCTGGAATTAATGTGATATTTTTACTTATGACTAAATTGTAGTTCCAGTGTGGAGAAGGAAAAATAACAAGTAATGTGGCATTTTATTACTCTATATCAAAGGTTATGCTGCTTATGACTGAGTATCACTTGAAGCTGTGTTTGCTACCTTTCCTCACAGTAAAGTTCTTCATGTGCTTTGTATTTTCTGATAGCAGATCACTTTGGCAGTAAATTTTCTTTAGTAAGAATCTCCTGTGGCTCTGTTTGTGTATCTACCTCCAGAGGGATTATGATTTGCCTCTAGGACCAATTTATATGTTAATTTCATGTGATTAGGCTTCTCTAACACAAAGTTTGTGTAAATTAAAGTATCAGAATCAAAAAAGTTAAAAGCTAACTTACTGAATCTCTAGGAGTCTTCTTTATGATTATTTTGATCTGGGGAAATTTTTTCCAAGTCTCCCTTTCACAGAGAGTATTGCAATTTGAGGAGCACAACTTTTAAGCTCCTGCTTAATGCAGTTCTATCACTTATCCCCAAATGAGAATCTAGCCATAAGCATTGGTGGCTAATGTCACATCACAATTTATACTACTACCACTAGGTAACTACAGTGAGCAGTTTATATTATATTATAATTTTAGGACTCTTGGGGTTTTCATTACTCTATCATTTATGTCCCCTAAGGATCTCCATTTCTTTCTTATAAGCTAACCAATATATATAAATTATTTTATTATAACTTTTCTGTAATTTATATGTTTGTTGCAGGATGATTTTCTGATTTTCTCAATCTATTACATTTTTATTTTTTTCAAAATACTGAGATTTTAATGAGAATTGTTGTGCATCAAGATGATCTCTATGGGAAGGAGAGTTACAGGAAAACAAATTTTTTGGTCAATCTTCATAAGAATTTGTCCTTCTAAAGCATTTTGCAATATTTTTGAAAATTAACATTTTTACAGTAAATTCCTTGCATATATCTTTCTTTATTTTTATATGGTTTTGACAAGACCAATGGAGAGATTGTATTGTAACCAGACCTTGGAACTTTGTAATTCAACACTGTAGTACTGATTCTTTTGCATGACCTTATATAAACCAAGGAATTGTCCTGTGTTTTCCATTCATGAAACTGAAATTTTAAATTTTTTTTGTAATACAATATTGTACATGATTCAGAAGTATAGGATCATTTTTACATGATGTATTTGGAAGTTTGACTTTGGTTCTTACCATTTTCTACAGAGGTTCTGATTCCTCATACTTCCATTCTCTCTTTTCTCTGAAGTTTTCTGAAATCAGGATATTCTACCAAATACTATGGTGGGTTGGGGAAATATCTGAATGCATGGCTTCACCAATATAAAGAAACTTAGGTTTGGGCTTACCAGCCATTTTCTTCAATAGTTCACATACAATAGTTTCTTGGGACTACCAGTCAGGTTTATCTAGAAATGGAAATGCTTTTCTTATGATAAATGGGAAAAGAAACCAGGTTTTAATGCACTTATTATCACAATGTCAAAAATATCTAGAAAATTATTCCTAAAGATATATTCACAGAGAAGTCACAACTATGAGAACTAGTAATTAACAAGAGTCTTTTAGGTAAGTATTGCACAATAACCAATCACACCACCAGACTCTGGTTGTTTTGCTCATGGGTAGTATAATAATAACACCTGAAGGGGTGACTGCATACCTGTTAAACATAAGCAATGTTGTAAATCGATGGGAAGAAAGGGAGGGAAGAAGGTAGGGGGAACGAGGGAGCTAGCGAGGGAGGGAGGAAAGAAATTTTAACTCCCCACCAAATGAAATGCCAACTCCTAACTATGAAAAAATAAAAATTTCCAGCATCCTTTAACCCTAAAAGGCTCTTATTTCCAACAGATTCTAGACAACAGTATATATATTAACCTAGATCTCTTTAATTCTAAAAACTACATTTCATGGTTTTTCTTAAAAGCTGACATTTTATAATTGTGTTGGAGAGCAACAACTATATCCTTTCAAAGTAAAAAAAAAAAAATTGGCCATTGTTCTGTTTACGAATCCACCACGCTAGCACATAGAAAGCTCCTGACAGATCAAATTAGTTATCATAAAAATATTTTTCCTAATCAACAAGTCATCCTGTATCAGTCATCATGTACTTCAAATCTTTCCTGCAATACTCTTCTGACAGTGCCGCTATAGTCACCCTCCTTATGCCATGGTTTGCCCAGAGCACAGAACCATTATTCACAAGTTAGTAAAGTTTCCATCTTTCAGAGCCAATGCCAACTCCCTGCAAAAGAAATCTCAATCTTCTGGTGTCACAGTAACAATTTGTCATATCTTTCTCCTTAACTAAGATATGAGTAAATCTATTATAAATAAGCTCTCTAGCAAGTTCAAGCAACACAGAGTGTGGTCCAGGTTGAAATCAATCATATCACAGGTCACCAGGGGGAAGTGCAGAACCATGGCTAAGCTGGGAGCAACTGGCAAGTGGCTCAGCATAAGAATGCTGCCAGGAGCTTAGCAGGGCAAGAAAACTCTGAGGGAGGAAACCTATATACTTTTTGGATCTAAAGCCCTTCCTTATTATTGGGTCTCTCTCCACCTCCCCAGTAATACATGTGAACACATTCCTTCTAATGTTTTTCTATTTTGCAATGATATCATTTTTTTTAATTTTTGAATTCTGCAAGTTTCAATGGCTTTTATTATTATAGGCAAAAAAGACATCACAATGAATACTGAATATTTCCTCACATAACTCAATGAAAGATTGAACAAAGATGAGCTGTATCATTTTAAATGCAATTACTATTTTAAAATAAATAGAACTTCAGTCAAAAAAGATTGAACACAATGATCACACAAAGGTTTTATGGGACACCCACAGCTAATGAAACAGAACATATGTCATAGAAAAAGAATCAATTATCTTTAATAGTGCACAAAATTATGAACATAAAATGTGATTATTTATTTTAATGAAACTTAAAAGAGAGATTATGGTGTCAATTCTCACACTTTTATTTCTAGGTAACCTACCATTTTTATGTGCTAATATTTTAAATTAGATGTGTATTACAAAATCATTTCATTGTTTTCAATGAAAAACTTAAATCAAGTATAATATTAAAAGTTTACTACCCATAATTTTCATTGCTCATTACTTTTCAAGTTAAGATGGAAGGGTTCAGTAACTAAGCCAATCAACTTAAAACCTTTTCTTAAGGTATGTCCTTGATGCTGTTTCTTAATGAATCCCATATCTTATTAGCTGTCACATTAGCACTTTAAGATTTTGCTAATTACCTTGAACAAGAAAAATGAATAATATTTCTGACTGAAAGTGTACTGGCTAAATAACTGCACATGACAAAGCATAACTAAGACAATTAATTACCTTTCCCTCTTTCCATGTAATCTATGGAATACAAACTATCTGCATTTTATCCCAAAATCTACTTATATAGACATTGTTCTCTTAATTCCAGAGGATGCTAAAACTATCATCATAGTATTTAAGGAAAATTATGATATCTTGACTATTAAACATTGTAGACATGAAAACAATATAGTGATTGAATACATACAAGGTAAATATGCACATGATCCTTAGGCTATCTGTTATTAGCATTTCTTGAAATTTGTTTGTTTTGTTTTGTTTCATTTAAACAATATCTAGAATAAAATCTTTTCTTGGCAGATTTCTGCTATGGTGAATTTGGGGGTTGTGGCCCCCAGCAATGGTGGTGCTGCATTAGAATGGCAGCCATTGTGCCCTGGTGGGCAGAGACTTGGAGAAGGGAAGCCAAGCAACAGGAAAAGAAATAGAAAGATGTAGAGAAGGGCAAAGAGGGGCAGCAGGGAGGCTGAAGGCCTCAGAGCTGCCACTGCCATGTGCAGCAGAAGGGCAGAAAAGGAAGCCACACTGTGAGTATGTTGAAGAAGCATGTTGGAGAAAGTTATGCCTTGTGTAAGTTGACTTGGAAATATAGTACTTGAGAACTTGGTTTAACTTTGAAACAATGAAGACTAGAAATTGTCTGGAGAACTGAAGAGTATTTGCTGTGTTGCTGTTTGCATCATGAGACATCTGAAGTGGTTGCTGCTGTTGCACTGAGTGAGTCTTGCTGGTTTCAGACCACTTTAGAGTTGAAGCTGAAAGAATGCCAGAGCTGTGCCTTTTGGAAAATAAACAATGCCACCCTGGGTTCTTGATTGGATTTGAATCTCCTGCGTTTGAAGTATGAGCGATGACAACATCTTGGTTTCATTTGACTTGAAGTGAAAAGTTGTGCCTTTGGAAGAAGGAGTGCCACCATCTTGGGTCCTTCAACTGGTTTGTAGGTGGGAAACTGCCATTTTGTGGATGCACAATGGCTGAAGAAGAAGCCATGTGCAGTTTTTGGACTAGAGACTGAATGCTTGTAAGATAATCAAGGAGGGTCTCTTGTACCCCTCACTGACTCTTGTCTATTTTATCTTTTAATAAATAAATCTGGTTTTGCCTCCTCTTAAGGTTAGTGTGGTCTTGCTATTGATTGCACAACCTGGAACAAACCTAAGGAATAGCTGGGCTTAAAGGGCTAGTTGCTCCTGTATGAAAGTTAAGCACCCTGTTTTGCCTATTTTGTTACCCAATTTTATTTCCACAGCAAATTGGTCCACAGCAAACATGAGGAAGAAAGTCTATTCTGAAGAAGTTAATATCCTAATTGGTAAATAGCATTCCAGATTGAGTCAGCTAAGTCCAGAAGAAAGGATATTTATTCTGCAAGGGACTGCCCCATTGGAAGGGTTTTTATAAGGGGCAGTTTAACTTAAAAAGTAGGAGTAGATATGCTGGCAATATGATGAATAATTTTAAAGTTTATTTTTAGATTAGAAGGAATATAGTAATAAAACTTAAGAGGGAAAATAAACAAGGAATACCCTTGAACTATTCATTATAATAAGAAAGTTGAAGCAGACACATGGCATAGATTTCATACCCCTCTCCTGGATACATCTGAAAGGTTAAATGACAAATGACAGACAAGACTGTATCTACCAGGGCTGAGTCAACTTTTAAGAATTAAATTACATGGGATAAACAAAACATAATACTAGAAATCTACATGGTGTGACCTGCAATTCCCAGACTTTGAATGCAGGTGAGTTGATTACAGGAGAAGCCAAGAATGAAAAGAGGTGACATCCACCAGATTCTGGTGACACCCACCAGAATTTATCCAGATCCAGACAAGCCTCCACTGATGAAAGCTTACTATCAATACAAAAGGCACTGGAGTCTTTTTCTTCTGATACTGTTTATTTCACTTTAAATGAGATGCTTAGATTGTCAGATGAAACCATTTAACAAGGTCTGAATAATATGACTAAAGAACAGTGATAATAGTTATACCTGAAACAGAGCAAGCTATCTATAAGGTATCTTTATCAAGTGCTAGAAAATATGAGTAGGCCCTTACCCATCTCTCCTGGGAAATTCTACTCATCCTTCTTCAAAGGTCATTCCTTCATCACTCCAAGATGCTGATTTCATCTTTGCTGCATCTTTCTTTGTATATGAGGAAACTTGCTATATCCTAAGATACTAATGTGTAAATAAATGCATACACCTTTCCCTAATTGCTTATATTTATAAAATATTTATTCAATTCCAAAACTAGTATACAAATGGTAACAGTACATGTCATTGACTAAGAAATAGAAAAAAGAAGAGAGTGGAGAAATTGAAAAAGGAAAAGAATGATAGAAGAAGGGAAGAGAGAGAAGGCCAGACAAAGGTAGGTGCTTCAGCATATAACTGAATGTTATAAGACCTGGCATGGGTCATGGACGCAGCTCTCTACCTCCCTTTGTCCTTATCTCTTATCAACTTGATGTCCTCTACCAGGCTTAACCTGAAGTTCCCAGGAAAAACGCCACCGAAGGCAGTCAGGATTTAAGCCTTATTTGTATGATTGAGCATCACTACCCTCTCCCCCCACAGTTCTGCTCCTAAGAATGGCCAACAGGGCAGAGTTCTTGGGATTCTCTTATTATGCTTCTCTCTCATACAACTGAGAGACTGTTGCTACCCTCCAGACCATGGCTGGTATTCCTCCATCCACTGAGCATCAGTCAGTTGGCTAACTGCCAGTCAGTCAGTTGAATGACTGCTTGACTAATTTTCCTGAGAAACAACTTCCAATATCCACCAGCTTTGACAGAACTTGGTCTATCACTGCCAACTATTACTCTAGATTCCTCCATGCAGGAATGAGGTATGACGAGGTCTCAAAGTTTAAGCAATGCATGATTGGATGGATGGGTGAGTGGATGGATGGATGGATGGATGGATGGATGGATGGATGGATGGATGGATGGATGGATGGATGGATGGATGGATGGATGGATGGATGGATGGATGGATCATAAGTGTGTGTGTGTATATATATATATATATATATATATATATATATATATATATATATCCAGTCTTTGTGTGTAGATGAAAGGTGAAAGGGTATCCAGTCTGCTTGTGAATGTTTAAGAAGTACTTATAAAAGCATTCCCACTTAAGCACGATCAAAAAGTTCTTTAAACCTGTTGCTTTTTTATGTTAGATATTCTTGATAGCAACTGAGATATTTTGTGAAAAGAATAATTTCAGTTAGCTCCCCTGCTACTTAAAGAGAAATCTAACGTCTTTTACACATTCTATTGATGTCAAAATACCATTTTAACTCAAAAGATCTATCCAAGAAAAATTCTTGGAATATCTGAAAAAAATGTGGGAATACTTGCTCAGATAATTTAGCAAAGCTGGGACCATGATTAGTCATAAGAAAGAACTGTGTATATTGTCAAATCAAGAACCAACACCAGCCGGGCACGGTGGCTCATGCCTGTAAGCTTCAGCCTATGAAGTGGCCGGGGCTAGGGATCACGGTTTGAGTCCCGCCTGGGGCCTGTAATGAGACCTAGTTCCAAAAAAATAGCTGAGCATGGTGGTGCGTGCCTGTAATCCCAGCTACCTGGGAAGCTGAGGCTGAGGATTGCTTGAGTCTGTGGTACCCCGGGCAACGAGAGCCTGCAGTTCCATGGGCAAAAATAGCGAGACCTAGTCTCAAAAAAAAAAAAGAACCAACACCAAGAAATTGTTTAAAGTGACTGCATTAATATTCATTGGATGTACGAATAGACATTATACACATACTTGTGTATGTAAAAATAGATAATGGATTGGTGGAAATACAGTGGTGGCTCTTTTCTAAGAGCCAAATTGTTTCATGATTCCACAGTTCTTTAAGTATATCTTTTGCCATCTTCTACAAACTGCCTTAACATATAACTGGACATCAGGAATAAAGAAGGCATTAGGAATTCTCTCTGCAAGTAGAACTTAATAAACAGGAAATGTCAGTCTTTGGATCTAATTTAACTGTCACAAGAAGAGCAAAATGCTTTCAGAAGCAGGGGAGGCCCATAATACAAGCTATCTTATTTTAGAAAAATGGCTTTCTTACTTTTCCCCATGTATTCCATTTAGGATAAAGTGTTTATTTAGTGACAGTTGCTTATACTTAGTATGTTTAAAATTAACCTGCTATAGAATCATTTCAAGGATAAGGTAAAGAATTATAGTTCATACAATTCTGTTATATATCTTACATAGACATGCATATATATGTGCACAAATGGTATACACATAGATATTTACATGTACACATATGTATTGATCTATATGTGTATGATTAAACATCAGTTCTAAAAAGTGGCATTTATATAATGAATCTTAAAGTCCTACTCTGCTTGGAAGTATCAATTTAAATACTTAACATTATGCCTCAGGCTTCAATTCTCAGGAGCTTTGACAGAATGAAAGAAAAGCAAATCCCATAACAATGTCCTGTTTGGGTTTTATCTGCAGAATCTGATTTTATGTTAATTATCATGACAATGAAAGGGAAAAGACATTATCAAAAGTAAAAGATCTTGTTCCAGTCTATTATGTAATAATCTGAAAAGAATTAACAAATTAGCTCTTTAATTGTGATTTTTCTTTCTAATTCTGCTTCTTAATGTAATTTAAGACTGGCTGCAAAGTGCTTTTTTTTTAATATTCCAAAAATATATCATTGGGCATTGTGCATAAAAAAACCTTAGGCAAATGAGTGAACATATATTTAAAATGCAATGGGTAAAACACAAAATGTGTTCTAAGACTGAAACTCAAAACAAGAAGGTATATGAATCTAAACAATAACCCAGAACACCACAAGAAAATGCTGTTGTATGCATTTTCAAATGATCTTGAGACCCAGGAATATAGTCAAGGAAAACATCATCCATATCTCAGCTGTCCTCTCAATTTTCCTGATGTAAATAGTCACCTAGCTGTGCCTATAAAAAAGGAATCTGAAGAACAAAGACATATTACAAATCTTCACATTCAAACACCATTTATAAGCTATGCAATCTTGATGAAATCACAAATTCCCCTCAATTTAATAGTAATAATAATAATGCAGTGACATTGAATACTCAAGTTGAGACAGTGTTGTGTTCACCATACCATTTACTCATCTTGGGAACTCTGGAAGACTCCATATTCCCCAGTACGCCTAGTAGTTAGATTTAGTATCATTTGTCTGAATCCTGACAACTGAAATGTGAGAAGAAGTGATATGTTACTCTAAAATTGTCTATAAATACATTCCACTGACAGTTAAGGCCCTTGGAGAGAGGACCTTCAGAACAACCCCGCTGCAGCCTTGGTTACTGGTAAGGGTGAGGGGTAGCATAAGTCTTATGCCACCAGGGTCTTGGGATCTCAGGGTTCAGGGGGTCTCAGGTTAGGGGAGCCAGCCTCTGTCTCCTCATGGGTTGGGATTGGGGGTTGGGATATGGGCTGGATTGGGGGGAGCCTGGAGAACTGTGCCACGTACCTGCACTATAAGAGGTTCCTGATGTGCTCAGTTTTACTATCCATCTCAGTTACTCCAGGCTATCTGAGCAGCCTAGTCTATTGTGATTCAAGAGTGCAAGTCCTCACCCAGGAAAAAGGACATTACTCCAGAAAAAGAAAAGACCAATGGGCTAAGCATCAACTAATGACTTGCAGTGTAAGAGGAGGTAGAGTAACTGGACTAAGGGAAAAGGGGAATGGGGTGGGGATATGGAAGGGAGGGCCATACCTAACGGGAACAATAACTATACAAAAAAGACCAATGTGGTATGAGAATTTGAAAATTTAAAAATATATTTAAAAATACATACATTCCACAAGGTCCTCTAGCTCTCTCTCTTCCTGTTCTGTGGCATCCTAAGTTGTCACTAATGATGTGGCTATATGATAATGGAGTAGCCATTATCACGGGTCACTGTGTAACACCTCTAGGAGAGACTGAGTGAAACAGCTAGCAAGCCTAGACACAAAGTGTACCTTAAGAATCACTAAGATTTTAAGGTTTATTATACATCATATAATAGTTAATTCTAAATAAATGAGAAAAATAAAATTTGTTTTCTACATCACTGCACTATACAGTTAGCCACACAAATGATACTGCTAGTAATAATGAGAAAAATTTTTTAAAGTTAATATAAGTGTAAAGAAAGGTATAACACAGTCATTATGGAATAGTCACATACTTTAGTCGATGGCTCTGCCTTTAATATATCTAGGAAATGTAGACAAATATGAACACGTTTACCAAGTATTTCAGCTGAAACAGGCAGTCATGACCCCATCACCTACATTCATTACAATGAACTGTGGTGAGTGATACTAAGTTCCTGGAAAGATTAACCTCTGGTCCAAAGGTAAAATTTCACACCAATTTAAAGTGATCCTCTCACTTTAAAATAAGAACTGAGAGGATGATGTGACTTTTTTTAAAAAAACATCCTTTTAGGAGATCGCTCTTCTTGGTTATAAACATTCAAAAAGAACAATAAAATACTATGGTTTTACGGCTAAAAAAATTTTACATGCATTTATATTATTAAAATTTCACAATCAAGTACTAACTTAAGGGAATTTAAGGGAAGCATTTCCAGAGTATATATCTCATATACTACTATTTCTTAATGTGATGTCCAATATTCATGATTAAACATCTAGTCAATCAAAGAATTTCTCCTTTTATATACTTTTGAAGGAATTCTAGTTAATGAAAGATTTATTGATTAAATCCAAAAGGATTATACATATTCAATTGTTTCTTATTAGATGATTACTGTTACTTTACAAATAGTCTTACATGATTATAAAGATTTGCCATAAAAATCAAAAAGCAAAAAAAGAAGTTCAGAAAAGGCTAAATACATTTCTTAAAGTTAATTTTAAGTGCAGCTTTCCCAAAATCAGATGTGTATTTTAGAGCAATCTTGACATCACCAGAAGTGCATAAATGAATTTAAGCTTGTCAATGGCCTGTGTTAATGAAAAAAATCACAGCCATTTAAAATACTTGTAATTTGTCTTTACGATGACTCTGAGTTACTAATATTAGAATTCAAAAATTAGAAATTATGGCTAATAACAGCATTTAACCAAATCAACCTACCAGAGGACAGTAAAGTCAATACTTCAGGTAAACAGAAAACTAATTTTGCCTGTTCCTGAATATCTTGCTATTGCTACAATTTTATTTTATATAATCTCACACAGACTAAAGAAACCATAAGTACAGGCTGTCATTTGAGCTAATTTTATAAAAACTAACTATGTAGACATATTAGAGAAATCAGCTATATAAGGCTTCTACTGTGGCAGACACTATTCAACACTTACCAAAATTTCCAGTCTCCCTTTTCTCCTTATAAAATGGAGAGTAATTGCTTGCTATAATGAAAAGACTTATATCCAAGAGTAAACATTTGATCAAACTGAAGAATAATGTGGAACTTCTGGGTAGGCTAGTTAAAGAAAACCAACTCATCCTTGCTAGGTCACTTATTCTGGCCTTTCTTATTCCTCTGGACTCCCACTTTCATGATTTATAGAATTTGAGCTGCCAACATGAACCCCAAGATCCCTGAACTAGCATGAAGAGCTTGAATGCTTGTTAACACCATGGAATCAGCACACAACCAATCCAGTCTAAACAGACACTACTTTTACAAGAGATGGAAATTGTTTATCTTTTGAATTTTTCTGTGATGGGAGCTAAAGTGAGTTTAACTAATTCACTTACTCATTACAGCCAAGAACAATAAATCAACTGTCTAATTTGTCTGTTATTTCAAATTGATGAATTTGTTGACACAGACTCAATTTTAACTTTCCTTTATCCTCGTTAACTCCATAAAATTTGTTAAAATACCACTATGTCATAAAGTGATCAACACCATGAACAATTTATTTTAATAATGCTTTTTTTTCACATAATATAAGAGACCTAGTGGAAAAATTTCACCAGGAATACAGGGGAAAAAATCCTTTCTAATTTCTAAGAAGTATTTTAAATTTTTAGAATCAAATTCAATCTCATTTTAGGGGTCTGTCTCCTCTTCATCTCACTTTATTCTTTTTTTTTTTTTTTTAACCTCTCAACAGGCCAAAATGAAAAAGAGGTATAGGTATAGAAGTTTACTGTAGTGGTTCTCGGTAGTTTATAGTTGCTACAGCCAAAGGTAGAAATACAAAGTTCAACATATCTCACATTATTATGAAGTCAGTTAAAAATCACATTAGTCAAGGCCAATATATTTCTATGGTTGTTATCTTCTGGAATAGTATCATTTGTGTAGTCAACAACTCCAGCTAATTAATTTTCTTTAAAGTATTCAGAACTTATTAGACATCTTACTTTTGGTAATAAAGATATATTATAAGTAATCAGAACTTACCACCTCCTCCTCCAAGAAGACTGGCATTTGCTGTTTGAAACAAAACAAAACAAAGATTAAATAATCTATTAAAAGTATTATATACCAATGTGTTCAAGATAAAGCTGATAATTATCATTTCTATTACACACATTCTGTTTATTTTCATATAAGGAGAGTAATAAATCACTATCTGGTGATATGAAAATTAAAATATTTCATATTTTAAGTATTTTTTTCTCTTCAAATGACTTTCACAATGAACTTTTTTTCTAATAAAAGTTGTATTCTTTTATTTTCCATTCTGCTTCTAAATTAATCTTTCAGTTCTGTCTTATCATTTAGCAATAGAATAGTAGTATTATGCAATTTCAATATCAAAAGACAACACAAGAGCCTTAGATAATTTTAATTAAATTAAACACTATCAAATAAAATCATTCAAGACACGGGAGTAAGAACTAACTCTTCAGTAGTAATAGATTTATTGTTTGAATTAATTTTATTGAGGAAGAGAAATAAAACAATTTTGTAAAACAATGTGCTGCCACATATTACCCAATATCCATTAAACTTGCACACATATTTATAGACATCAAAATATAAGCATCTGGAAACCAAGGTTTTATATCTTTGTGACAAAGCCCCACAAACAAAAGATTTTTTAAAAATCACTGAGGAAAGAGCAGTAAAAGTCTCTAAATTTTAGTGTACTGTACAAAGACCATGTATTCTGATAATTAAGAGAAATAAATATCATAGTATTGGTGGTTACATCAAAAAGGAGATCACAGTCTCCTGCCACCTTAACACCTCAGATTCCCAAATTTCTCTGATTACAGTGAGACATGCATAGTGATTAGATGAATGGTAGCTAGGATAACTCTGCTATGCAAAAACAAACTTTGTAACAATCTAAGTGGAAACCTGTAAAAGATATAGTAAGAATATGAATTATATTATGGTACCATACTCTTTAATAAGTAGAGAAATTTCATGATCAACCCTTATCTCTTGGTTAATCCAGACATTTTCTACAATCTTAGCTACATGCATTTATTTAAAAACCACATGGCATTTCACACCCATGCTGATTTTTCATTTTTATATTTTACTGAGAAATACTTCTCTGTCTATAGGTTTTCCAGATTCCTGAAACTCAATCTGCTGTCCTTCAATTTTCACATATTAATTCATAAAGAAAAATGTATTTCCCATAACTAACAACAACAATAATGAATAGTAGTTTTTCACTCAAATTATCCTGGCCAGAAGTAGAAAAATTAAACATGGTCTTCTTTTATCCAATGTTTTACTCAATAAAGGTGATCATTACCTGTTCTAAGATCATAACCCAAGCCCCATCTGTTAACCAGGCACTTTTCCAATAGAGGTTGGAAAATGAGTGGAAATAGGTATAGGAACTGGAATTCCATCCTAAAGATCATCAAGTAAATTTATAACAATGTGTGTGCATGGCTATATAAACAAAGTAAATTTTGTACCAGTACCAAGCAAGTGTTGGCACTGATGTGGATAAAAAGGAACTCTCTTACACTGGTGGTGGGAGTGCAAACTTGCCCAGCCACTATGAAAGACTGTGTAGAGGACCCTCAAAAAGTGGAATTACCATTCGACCCAGCAATCCCACTACAGGGAATCTACCCAGAGGACATGAAAACAGTAATTCAAAAGGACACCTGTATACGCATGTTTATTGCAGCTGTGTTTACAATTGCCAAGATTTGGAAACAAACCAAATGCCCCAAAACTGATGATTGGCTGAAAAAAATGTGATACATGTACACAATGGAATACTATGCATCAGTCAAGGAGGACAAACATATGTCATTTGCAACAACAGGGATGGAACTAGAAAGACTCATAATAGCACAAATAAGCCAAAAAGAAAAAAAGAAATACAGGATGGTCTCACTTATATGATGGGTATAGAGAAAAACAAGCAAACGAATAAGAAAAAATAAAAATAACCAATAGGACTGAACAATGGAACGAGAGAGGAGGAGGGGGAAGAAGGCAGGAGAGGCTAAGGGCACAAAAGAGTAGGATGGTTAACAGGTGTTAGGGAGGTGGGAAAGCCCCAGGTACACAATAATGTAATATAAATATAAATACACATTTATAGGAAAATTTAAAAAATTTAAATTAAAAAAAAAAAAAAAACCAACCAGCGCAGAAGTAGTTAACATTCTCTGTGGTTATCTCTTCTATCCTATTCCCCATTATACATTCCCAGAAATAGTAATCAGTACACTGGACTTGATATTTGCCATTCCAGGGGTATTTGAAACTTTTAAATCACACATCAGTAAATAATATATTATTTTGCATGGTTATAATTTTGTAATTATGGCATTGTAATATGTATACCTATCTATGTAACTTGCTCTCTTCCCACAAAAAAATTTTTTAATTAAAAAAAAAACAAAAAAATTTATAACAATGTGTGTACCTGTCTATATAAATATATATTTTGTAAAATCTAGGCATTCTACAGAGTTACACAATCACTTTTGTTTTAATTTCATGTGTTTTAGTATTCATGAAATAGAAGCAATGTAAGCTGCAATCGAATATGTGTTTGTGTGCCTGTGCATATAAAACACTATTCTAATAGCTATAATCTTAAGCATGATATTTCTAAAGAATTCATCCAATTGTAGTCAATTTTTTTAATTTACACTCTAAAAATTAAAAATAGAAGAATGTTATTAGCAAAAATGACAAGGAAATTATTTTGGTAAATTAACAACACTGTAGATAAATAAAAATACCTATTATACTTCTAAATATCACTTTCCCTTAACTAAGTACATTATACATAATGTAACTGATTTTCAACATTTATTAGTCAAGGGGATTAATATTATTTCTTCCATTATATAAATGTAAAAAGGGCCTTTGTGTGTCTAAAATTAATAGTCATTTAATCACTACTTAATTATCTACAATAAATTGAGATATATCCCAATTAGAGTTTCAGTCCCAAAAGACAATGTATGAGTTTAATAATTTGGCCTGCATCTAAAAGACTCAATATATATTTCTTAATAGCGAGAGAAAACTGGTAACCTTGTTAAATCTCTTTATTGATACTTAAGAAATATTGTAGTAAAGTATGTGAAAAAAGCAAACTTTGGCCCTTTTTCTTCATATAAAGTCAAATATTGTTAGAAAAACTCAAGGTTTACTTAGAAAGACCTAACGATTAAGAATACATAAAACATTCATATACGTGAATATGTTTAAATTCCTTGCTAAAGGAAATTTTGGACGTCTCTTATCATTCCTAAAGATTCACAGAGAAAAAAAAGCAGAAAAGGAACAAAGAAAACTTTAAATTTATGATGCCAATACTTCCAAAATAAAATTAAAATCTCCACTCTGAGTACATTTACTAAGCAACACTATTATCGTTCATATTTTCCTGAACAAATAACTTCACCATTAACCAGAGGAGGTGGGGGAGGGGGGAAATCAAGCAATATTAGTTTTGTCAAGGTTGATAAATGAGAAATTAAACCATTATAATTTAATGAATTTGTGTATTGTGTTTTTTCCTCCCCCCTAAATAACTCAATGTGATAAGAGTTTGACTGTTTATAAAATGTAAACATTAAACCATTGACCACAGAATGGGAAAAAGTATTCTCTAACTTGAGATCATTTAAATGGTTAAATTTTACAAAGATTATAAGAATCATTTTCTATTTGAAATCAGTTTTGCATTTGTAATCAAAATCAAATTTCTGCAGGTATAAATGTTAATTTGTCTATCTCTGTTACATGTGAAAGAGAGACAAACCTAATGAACAAGCAAAACATAACAAACACAAACTTTAGAAAATAAGAACTAAGTAACAGGTACCATGAGAAAAAGGGAATCAAGGTGGGTGAATTGCATAAGAGTTAATTGTAATGTTCAGAAAAGAAACTAGCCTTTGGTGGCAAATGCTAAACTCCTTAAAACTATACAACTAGACCCCTGAAAACTATACAATGTTGCAAACCAATGTTACTTCAATAAACAGTACTTGTTAAAAAGAAAAAAAAATAAAACCAAAAAAAAGTTTGAATAAACTTAGAAAAAAAGTTGGTATAATTAGCCTATATTTTTTGAAGAGATCATAGCAGTTACCAAGAATGTTGCTATTTATGTTGTTTTCAAAATAAAAGTAGAGTATTATTCTACTTTCTTTCTATAAAAAAAAGTGCCTTAAATGACCCTTGTTGTACATGTGCCTTATTCAGAATATAATAATAATCAAATTTGGATCAAATCATGAAAAATAAAATTACTATATACTATAAAAAATCACCCATATTTAAAAGTGTTTACAAGGAATATAAGACGAAGCTATAATTTATCAGGTATCTACAGCATTTTACTTCCAAGGATCTCAAAATCCTTTTTCATCTGTATGGGTTCATGCAAAGAATATTGAACTGAGAATCAGGTAATCTGTGTTTTATTCTGCCTTAGTTACCAAATTTGACTGAATTACAATTCATTGTTTTGGAAGGTAGAGGTCAGAAAAGTTCGTTTGACTGCATAACCAAATTACCTTGTTTTTTCTTCCATCAAAATATTTATTATCAATCAGGGATGGAAAATAGGTTTCAAATAATTCCTTTATTAGAAAAAATGTCCTATTATCTCTGATTGAGGTAGGTTCTGAGTCAAAACCTAAATCCACTGAGAAAAAGATCAAAAAGGGGTATGGAGAATTAAAATGGCAGCACACATACAATATGTATCTATAGTGGGGATCCAAATATTCTATCAGTTAACTTTTCTTATATTTGAGTTTTTGACCCAGTAGAATTCTATTCAGTAATCTTAAAACAAATATTCAAACCTAATACATTGAAGTTTAACATACCATAAGTAACTGCAGTTTATAAATCTCAAATAATCCAGATTATGAAATGACCCAGAGTTGATAGAGATAACCCATGTCAACTCTAAACCTAACCAACCTAAGTTAGTTTGGGGGAAAAAAAAAATATATATATATAAATATATATATATATATATATATATATAAGTGTTTGGAAAAATATTTTATTTCATTGGCCCAATAATTTCCACTATCTCTACACTAATTCTTTGTTTTCCCACTCCATTTCCACCTCCATCAAAGACTATCTGTCAAAGGGGCAACAACCTGAAAGATGAGTTCTTTAATCATCGATGGAAACTATTTATGCAGGGCTTTTTTTTGCTTTTCATAGTTACAAAGAACATTATAGTTACTTCCATCATAATAGGATACTGACCACCTAGTTTAGTTTTATTTTTTCTGCTTCTTACTAAAATAAAACCTATGGTATGATAAAATGATTATTGGAAACAACTTCTGTGGGAGCTCTACTTGAAACACCATTTCATTTATATTGTCCCAAAAAATACAACAGTCAAAATATCACCCCTTTAGAATAGCACAAATGTTATGACCTAACCTTTGAAACTGAAAGTAGGAAATGCTAAAATAAAACCAATCTGTTATGATTCAAATCCCAAGCACATGTGTAAGTCTAGAACCTCTTTATAGAGGGAGCAATTTCAGTTGTTATCCTTGGAAATACAATCCACACGAAGATAGCCATCAATTTGGCAACTGCAACTCTCTGTTCATTTTCTTACTATATTTACTCCTTACAAGTAAAGTCAATGGAATGCCAAAGGTTTGGGCAATAGTATAATTTCTGCTTTGTAGCTTGCAAAGAGAAAATTTAGAATAGGCTTGATGACATCCCATGTAGAAACCAGGCATTAAAATATGATTAATACTTAACATTTCATACTTAACATAGCACTCAGAGGAACCACTGATTACTCCAAGGTCTGTGTGGTTTATATAAGATCCTATTCACTATCAAGCCAACAATATAATACAATGAACACTACTATAGATAAATAGGCAAAAAGGCACAAGGAGTTGGAAAACTTACAAGGGAGAATTCACAAATAAAACAAAATTATCCTGCCTGAAGTAAGGGGGAGGAAATAGAGCTGCTCCTGTTTTGCGAATATGGTGACACTTGTTATTGTTGTGGGTAATCAGTGACTTGTACAAGTATGTAAACAAGGAAGGAAAACTATTTAAAATAATCCAATTCTTTCATTTTCTGAAAGTGTTACATTAAAGGAAACAAAGATGTTGGATTTTGACTAGGACCAAATGTCAGAAAAGAACTACCACACAGTACTGCAAATTGCAAATTATAACCATGTATATAGCATATTATATATGTAAATAGTAGATACATACAGAAATACATATATTTAGGCATATATATACATATAAACACACATATACATATAACTAAAATATTTCCCTTCAAAATCACATCCAAAAATAATAATGCACACAACTGCATGCATCTACCAAATGTCAGAAGATTCCCTAAGGTAATTATTAAAGGGGGACTAAAACATTGATAGGCCCTTCAGTTCCATAAAGAATGCAACAAATGTAAAAGGAAAGGAATTAGCCTATATTTCTATATACAGTTATCCTTCTTGACACTGTGTTCTGAATCTCTTATAATTTTGATAATAATAACACTGACTCGGATATAAAAACTGGGAGTACTTAAGCGACCCAATCTGGAACATTCTAGAGTGACAAACCTAACTAAATAGGGGAGAAAAGTGAGTTCAAATGTATCTTAGCTTTGCAGTTGTAATGATATAAGACTTTTGAACAGTAGTTTTAATTTGCCCTTGACAAAAATGGCTTTGAATACAAACCAACTCACAATTTGAAAAACAGAAGATACGCTTAAAAAAGCATATATGATACAACTTTAAACTGATTAAAACATAAACCTGTACATTGTGTCCTCATCTACACACATTTTGGGGACACTAAATCATTTTGATAAAACTAGACAGAACATTTAAAAAAAAACTGTTTCATATCATTTCTTCATTTCAACTTTCTTATAATATGAAATCTTTCATTTTTCCTATAGTGAAGCAAAAAGATAATTTTTAAGACTTTTTTAAGGTTTTAATTTTTAAGAATTTTTAAGTTTTATTTTAGATTATAGTTTAATTTCAACAAACAAGCCAAATAGTAATTTTCAGTCATAGCAAATACATGGAAAGAAAGAATGACACAAAAAACCTCAAAGGGAAAGAATATGAGTAGTAAATAGAATGTCTGCCCTGAGAACATTTATTAGCTGTAAAATCCAGAAAGGTAGAGCCTATATCTGTTCTTATCAACAGGAGCATACACAATTCTTGGTAAGGCATAGGTACAGAATAAATATTTGTTAATTGCATAATTAACCTAAAGGAATAAACATGAGAGGGGGAAAAGAGAGTCATAATTCTGGAACAGAGTTCTTATAATAGATAATGATTCCTTTACATTATACAGGCAAGTGAGACTGTGCCAGGTGTGAGCCAAGCAGATCTAGATACAATTCCAGACTCCATCATTGTCCTTGAGAAAACTTCTTACACTTCAGCTGATTATCTTGTCTCTTGAAGTGCCTGTTGCTTAATTAATAATCTGGTAAAACAATGTTACAGTATTACTGCATGTAAGAAGGCTAACAACCTATGTGAATGCACTACTTGGTATCTTGTACATGTTAAGCTCAGTGAATCTTACACTTGAATCTTGAATTCTTGGTATCTTGTACATGTCAGCTCCCTATCACTGTGATTTCAGTACCACATCTGGCACCATATTAGTAGTTAATAGAAATGCCCCACTATTGAAAGAATTCAAACAAATCCCAAAGGCTGGCACTTTGCAGGAGGTAGTGTCATGTTCATTTCAGACAACTACAGTGTTCTACCCTCATTCTGAGATGTCCACTGCAATGCCCCCTTTACATTTTTTGGGGGGGAATCTAGAATTTATGCAGAGACATGAGAGTGAAAAACAGTTTCAAATTATTGTATGTGTAAGCCACATACAAAATTAAAAATAATTCTAAAAGCCTATGGGGAAAAAATAGATGGCAAAATTTTGCAGTTTTTAACTAGTTTTCCACCTTTGGGGCTATTTGGTTACTTAGTTCAAAACTAAAGCTGTATATTTTATACCTAATTGCTTCTCCTTATTCCTCAAGATCCATTCCAAAATACCTTATGTTCTCTGCCCAAGATTGCTGACTTGTACAGATAATATCAACAGATAATATTAATACTTCCTCTTAGTCTCTGGCTTTGATTGGGTTCAGCCAATGGGAAGCCCTTGTGCACGCTGATTGTAAAGATAAGAACATGCTTAAAATTTTTATTTCTCTGTTAGCATCCAGTAAAATTACCTTGAGCTGATTTTGTCCCTTGACTAAAGGTCACTGCTTTAAATAACGCAATTTATTCTACAACATGAATTTCTGCCCTTCTAGTTTTAATATCCTTTTCCTCTACATTCTAAGTTTAGAAGAGGCAACAGCTAAGTTGTAGGTAGTGTCCACGTCTCCAAAATTCATTCAGGGTCTCCTACATCACACATTGATCTCCTTGAATGATGCTAATATGACTGTGCCAAGGTTTCTATTGCATCTAGACTGAACAGATATGATTTATACAAACTGGCCACTGGTATAGTATCCTAAAACTCATATCCCTTCCTAACTTACTATCCTAGTTCAGAAAGTTTTGAGGGTGATTCCTGTTCTTGTTTACATAGCAGACAAAAAAAAAATCAATGTAGTAGAATTCTTTTTTTACTAATTAAAAAATTAAAGTATGCAAAATTTTAGCACATAAAATATTAATTTAAACACATGAAAGAATCAAGAATTTCATTAAACTCAACTCCTTTTAATCCACTATTCCACTCCATGTTATTTTACATGTTATCTAAGTATAATTATTTAATTAGGTCCTTTGGGAATAATATTTAAAATGAATGGATTCTATCAAAAATAACACGACTAACTAAAAAGGCACAATATAACATACTATAGTTTTCCATCTGAGCGTGAAAGCATTCTAATTATTGGGTAGTTAGACTGATTTCAGATTTGTCATTATAGATGGTGCTTAGTGAATATCTGTTTCCTTTTTATAATTCTATCCACTGATGCTTCCATCCTATTGAAAAAAACACCAAAGTATTTACGAATAAAGTGACATATGCTCCTTAAAAATTTTAGAGTAATAAGATTACTAAATTTGTATATTAAATCAAGTTAGCAAAAATTAACATTCATAAGTATACCCTAGTAGTACATGAAATATTACTGTCATTTCATATTTCCCAGTAAGTCATCCAAATCAAATGTCTTGATGTATATATGAAATTTATTGGGCTGCTTTAGATTTAAAAGCAAACTATATCAGTGAAAAGACCTATTTTGACATGATTCAGTTGAATTTCTGGTTGATTATAAATATATCAATTTTAAAATAATCTCTTTTTAATGTAAAAATAATAAAGTCATCTCAACAGAGAGTGAACCTCTTTAACGGCTTTCTTTTCATGTTTACTAGCTGCAAACCATGACATATTTTAAACTTCACAGCACACTAGAAATTTGACTAGAAAAGATTAAAGAAAGTTTCTACCACTATCTAATTAAAAATCCTTGCAAATTTAAGATATACTTCAGAAGTATAAAGAAACTAAGAAGATATCAACTTATAAGAAATACATAAAAAGGAAATTTATAAGAAGCATAATTACAAGAATGATACAGGTCAATGTGATTTCAAGGCTAAGCACAACTATTTCTTTTTTTTCCAAGTTCTATATTATATGAGGACTGTCTCTGGCAGTGCCAATTCTACTTAAGTTAAATTAAAGAAACTTCATTAAAATACATTTCCTTTTTCCATTTAAAAACAATTTCCCCTGTTCTTGCTACATGACTGAAGCCTGCTTGCTCAGCTCAAGCAGAGACCTGATTCTTACATTCATCTTAACGCAATACTTAGGTCATGAAACAGTTATGATTTAATTCCTAACCACAAATTTGGCCTTGTGACATGATCAACTTATAAATTTTTTTAAAAACTCTTGTATGATTCATTTCTATGAGAAAGTCATACTGTGAATCATCAAGCCAGGGGATAGCTAACACATATTTTAGTAAGCTTATTAAGGCAGAAACTATGCCCATTTTCACAACAAATTTATAGAACTATAACATATGGCTCTGGGTGACAATTTTCTGAGCATCTATTATTTGTCACACAATGTTTTAGAGTTTATCTGTATCTCTATCATCTTCCAAAGTCTATACAAATAAGAATTTTATTTTTCCAATAATAAATAAGGAACCTAAGGATAAAATGATATTAAATTGCTTGCCCAAATCATGATTAGTAAATTAAGATTTCAATCCAAAGTCTAAATTCTTTCACCCAAACTCAACCAGTGTTCTATATAGTATGCCAGATTTTCTTTTAAGGAATTCTTTGATAATCCTTGAGTTATTTTAAAACAGATGCTCATCCCAAAATCTATTATAATGTATTCAGATAATATCAAAGATAATATTAATTATTTTTCACTTAACTGGTGACCAGAATAGACAGCATTATATAACATACAACTTAACATGCATGTTAAGTTGTATATAACATACAACTTAAAATAATAAAAATGCAAATGTCCTTAGTTATACATTCTTCATGATTCTGCTAACATTATTATAATAATCAGCAATTTAGATTTAATAAAATCTGAAGTTGTCTATAAGATAAATTAGCTTTGAAGTATTTAATATCCTGGTTAAATTAAAAGTTGGCAATTAAAAAGATGAAAATTCTTTGAATGATTTTAGGCAAAGTAAACATTTACATATGCATAGCCATCATTGAGGGTACATATATATCAACTAACAAGACTTTACTTATGTTAAATTTATCAAAACAATGATAGTACATTAAAGTTTGTCTTTCAACAAAGAAATGTGTACTAAGATCCTATATGCTCATAAAATGCAAAAATTGAAAATAAATATTTGTTTTCATTTGCTCTAAATTTTCTTTCATCGACATTCCTTGCCCATGAATTTATGATTATAAAAGACTCTCCTGATAACTGAGATAACAAGTAAAAAATATCATTTTTTCTTCCACAATTACATATACCCAACAATTTAATTTTTTAATTGCCTTCTATTTATGTGCAATGAAATTTTATATTGTTCGGTGATTTAATAATTATATTATTGTGTTTGTGCAAACTAAAATTGATTATAACACCTTTTAAAATTATTATTTATCAACTCTCACTGGATAATTAAAGAATAACTCCTAAAAATAGTTGTACTTTTAAAATGACTTTAAAACATAAAAATTTTAGAAATAAAATAGAAATACTAGTATTCAATAAAATAATTTGTATACAGTACTCCAGACACAATGGATTTTGTGTCTACTTAATTTCTCTCGTTATTAGTTACATAATCTTTGGAAGCTCACATATACCTTTGTGCCTCATTTTATTACTTATAAAAATCATATCTAGTTTAGTTACTTATCAACCATTTGTTAAGCAATCATTTTGTACATATGCTCTGGCATGTGCTAGGAATAAAAAGAACAGGAAAAAGTGTAAAGCAGACAAGAAATGATAATGAATTAAAGTTCCTATCTAATCTGGTTAGGTAACTTGTTCAATAATGAAGAGCAGGTAAATTAGCTGGCATAATATTTCTAGAACATGTTGAATGTTAAAAGAACTCACAGCAATATGTTTTCTTCCCATTTCTAGACTTTAACTGTAATAAATTAAATTTTGCGAATTTATTTTTGAAAAGTAGAAGATTGCTAATTTAATCGTTTTTAAGCTATGGGAATAAACTCCAAAAGAATATATGAAAGATGTAGTCAGTAGCTGGTTCTACTTAACTACTCTAAAATTGTTATTCATAATTTAAAAAATATTTTTTTTAATTTTGACTAATTTAGTGACATGGCTCTTTTTCATTCAAGTTCATCTTTAAATTTCAAACATCTTAGTGAAGCTCTTTACTATAAAATCCCTATCTACCTCTTGAGTCTCATTATACATCCTCCTTTTCCCTCAGACCTTGTAGATCTAGACAAGAGATACACACTATCTCACATGCATACATAAGATTCGTCTACACATAATAGATGTATCTTCTACCAGGAAGAGTTAACACACCAGAACCACCAATTTATGATTTGGTATAAGCAATCTTTTCCACCTTTTTTCCCCTGGACAGACTTCTATTTAATGCTTAAAATCGTCTTAAAATGTCATTTTCTTTCTGATAACTTCTCTGATATCTTCTCAGACTTCTCAAAGTCTGAACCTTCCCTGAAGGTTCATGTCATGACAACAAGCATTTCTATAGCATCCATCCCATGAAATTGCAATTAGCTGTTTTATTTTGCTTTGTTTTATTTTTCTAGGGGGTTGGGGGGTGTTCTCCACTAAACCGAGAACTTTCTAAGGAAAAGGATTATGTTTTTATCTCT
This sequence comes from Uropsilus gracilis, assembly GCA_004024945.1. Lineage (NCBI taxonomy): Eukaryota > Metazoa > Chordata > Mammalia > Eulipotyphla > Talpidae > Uropsilus > Uropsilus gracilis. The sequence goes on along the minus strand of PVHY01001535.1, from coordinate 77,611 downwards.
TTCCACACAGTGGCCCTAACATCTAGTATAAGATTAAAATATAAAAATTAACTAAAGTATTTAACCTATATAATATACTCAACATGCTAGAAATTGTTTTTTTCTAAGCATCAATGCCTATTTTATAGTGAGTAGTCTATGAACAACGAAATTAATAAAACATGAATGAACAAATGATTTTTTAAATACTATTACAAACTGAGCTAAATAAAAAATGAAGAAAAATATGAATGTAAAAAAACTTTGTCATTACAAAATTAAACTTACTTATAAGAATTGAACATAATGACTATTCCAAACAGCAAATAGTTACTATATTATTAGTTACAGAAGAAAATTAAAATGCTAAAGTAAATGAAAAATTTAAAGAATTTTATTCAATAGAAACAAAATTTGTTGAAACAAACACTCCTAAATATTAAGATTTCTAGAGTAGCTACTTAAGGCATTGATTTTAGTAACTTGGTGCAAACCAACAGTTGTCTGTATTGCAAATTCTAATAAATCATTTAAATGATGTTGAACATCAAGCAAACAAGAAGAAAATAATGCTGGTTTTGTTTTTAATTCTTATTTTCCTAGACAAAACAGCTCATTGTTTTTAAGGTTTAATGTCAATTTTGTACATAATTATATGATTAACAAGTTCACACTTTTTAGAAGTTTTTTCATGTGTTTCACAACAATAATCTTCACTCTAAGGTAGTTTCTTCCGACAACTACCAGGGAATCTCCATGGGTATTCATGATGTCAGTCAGAGAGACAATCATTTATGTTTTTTTCAATGTTTTTATATATGAATTCATAAAATATGACTCAAAATTTAATTTGACAAGTTTGAAATTTGAGGTCTCCTGGGTGCACAGTAATGTAACATTCTGGATTATTATTTTGGCTACATGTATGATCCCCAAGGGATGGGAATTACGATAAATTTGATTGCTCTGTAAATATAGAGGATAAGTGTGTGTACATATATGTATATACATCACAATTAGAATAGAGTATGTGGATAGAGAACTTCACTGACAGATAAAGGAATAATTCCTTGCTTTATTCTAGTTCAGGTATGTTTTAAATTTTTTCTAAACATTTACAGAATGTCTTCATCATACCTACTCTAAAGACTAGAAATAGTCATAAATCTAGAGAACTCAGACAAAATTCAACCTAGTATATGAAAATACCCTAAAACTGTATACCCCATAGAGCTAAAGAAATGCTGTTAAAGTTATTATCATACCAGACTAAAATTAACAAAGAAAAAGGAGAAAACAACTTACCAAATAACATGTGTTTAGACTTTAATCTCGCAACTGCAATCATTCACAGCATATGCATATCTATATACACTATAGAAACTAAGAACAGGACATTGGTGAGGTAAGGTAGAGACATTTTTGAAAGACAAACATAATTGTTAGAAATAAAAGCTAAAAGAAAGCAGAGCAAAAAGACTGAAAACCAGAGAACAATATGGTAGTATAGTGTATTAATAGAAGTTCATAAATGATGACCCTGAGTCATAAAGAAAGTGGGCATGTTTAGTAGAAGTTGTGTTGAAAGGCATGGAATAGGATAATACATTTTAGAAAGATTTTTATTCAAAAGAGTAATTATATAGATATACAGATTTATGATTTTCATTAAAAACAGTAATTTTTACTCAAAAATTCAAAGATTTATAAGGGGATCAACAACTATAAAAATATGACTGAGGTTGTAACAAAATTTTAAAAAATTAAAAGATTTTTATTCAAAATAGCGTATCTATATATATATCCAGATTTTATGAGCTAGTAAATACAAGTCTATAATGGCTGACTGTAAACAGAATTCTAAATTTTATATACATATATATATATTTGTTTTAAAAGGCTATTTCCCAAAATCTTCAAGTGTTCTTCAAAATCAGCTGAAGATACTTCTTTAGGTTTATGTGTCTTTAATCATGAATGATGAGCTCCCTTTAAAGTATCTGAATTGCTTTTAGTAAGATTTGTAATCATCCTGAACAAATTATAAAGCAGCCTAGAAGAAATAATGTGCTATGCCATATTAATGCATTCCTAGCTTCAGTAGATTAAGTGAAAGATGATTATAAAAGTAAAATGTGTAACCTTATTCACTCCTGGGATCCATTATTGAAAGATTAAGAATAAAACTAAAGTCTCTTCAGTACTCATGAAAGGCAGGTTTTTAAGACTGTTTTTTAAAACTAATATTATATAAAATATCTACCAGTATGGAAGATATAATTTTTGAAAGATAGCACTATTAACATTCTATTGCCTGACAAATAATATATCTGAACTATAACTTAATTATGATATTGGGGAAGGAAAATATATCTTTATTTTACATATTGTGATAGAGTCAAAGCAAATTTGTTCTAATGTTCATCTGAACACCACAGCAGATAATTGCTAAAGTCAGTGCTTTCCAGACGAGATCAGGCGCATTCAGGGCGGTATGGCTGCAGATTAAAGTCAGTGTTTTCCAAAGACGAGATCTATGACTTTAGAAGATTTATGGATCCTTATTTATTTTATTAAGTTTATATTTGTTTTTATGTGTTAAAAAAATTAGTCAAGGAAGTATAAAAGATTAAACATTAGTTTGTGGGTATTAATACTTTAAAATTGACTTAAAATTATATTAAAGAAAACATGACATTAATATTTAGTTTAAATAACATTAAATAAGTAATCTGTATCATTTATAGTAAGGCAAAAGTCAAAATGTTGATTCTAAATGCTTGAAGTAAAAAGGTAGACATATATGTGCAACATGTAATCTGTTGATTTAATTACTATTTTCATCTATCATAGACAAAATATCACATATTGTTCTTGTCCCCTTCTTTAATTTATAAGCTCAGTTAATACATGCTCAGACAGAGTACTTTGCATAGCTACAGACATTGCATAGACCTACTGGTGTAGATTTGCCTATGAGATGTTGATGACAATATTTGCTTCTTTGACTTCTCTATGTCAGCCCAGTTGACTTCTTTCTTTAATAGATTTCTAGGCCTACCATTCATGAATCAGTCTTTAGTATATAAAATTTAAAAAGCAGCATGCTCTTGAGATTAAAAATTGGGCTTTTTATCTCAAAAAGTGCTGATACATCTGTGTAAATATAATGAGAATAAATAAGGTTTACAATATAGCAGATAATGAATCCTATCTATGTTATATCATGAAAGATTTTAACTATTTCACAACATTGAGTAACTTGAGTTGTTCATTGGCAACACATAAAAAGGCATGGATACATCTTGAAGAACAGAGCAGTCAATTCGGCTATGTGTAAAATGCCAGTAACAGGTACCAATGTGAGATGCACAGTATAATTATTAAGTGATGGCAATATACAATAGAGAGCATATAGAGACTTGTGGGGGGGGAGAGGAAATATATAGAAATATAGAATTTCTTCACTAAATGGTTTCACTGGCATGGACAAATCATTTAACTTTGAGCCTTAGCTTCTTTGACAGGCTATTTATATATAAAATATTCTTGATAATGATCAAAATCATCAGAGTGGAAAGAGGAAAAATATACTAATTCTGAAATTATATTACTGAGAAACTAGCCCACTGCTAGTACAACTTTCAATAAATTTCAGCTTTGCAAGAAAAATAATCCCTCTCAATATGTCATTTTTAATAAGGCTTTTCGTTACAGACAGGTGAAAATATTCCTCTCTAAGAGAATAGCAAAGAAGAAATTCACAAGAAAAGTAATCAATACATCTTACTACATACAAATCTAAAGCTTATGAATATAAATGGAAAATATATATAATTAATATGATAAAGGCGTATTGTAGTCACTATAAAACTACTCAGTCAAATTATTAGAAGTCTGTTGAGAAAATAATAGATTAGTGGACAGAAAAATCTAAGCAGAAAATTTATAAACAATTAGAATTTTTAAAATAAATGGCAACTTCTTACTCTTGCCAGGAAGCCAGCAGTCCAAGTTAAAATGAGAAGCTAACATTTCTGTCCAGCAAATTACCAAAAACGAGGGTGTAATTAGAATGGCTACAAGTGAGCATGATTTAATGTAAAGGTCACCACCACACCTTAATGATAAGAATGAATTTTTCTGACATGTTTAGAAGGCAAATTAGTGTTATGCATTAAAATATTAAATACATAATAATAGGAGGTTTTGTTGAGTAACTAGAGCATGAAAATCATTTCTAAATAGCATGCAAATATTAAATTATGAAGTATGTTTATTAAGAAGTACCAATTGTATCTTGTTAAATGAAGAATCTAGAACATAAAATTATATATTGACCCTGAATATAGTATTTTAGGTTACCTGCAAAAAATGGGAAAAAACTATAACTAGTGACTAAGTAGCTCTATGCATGGCATGATTTCTTTTAAACTTTTTTGCAGTTATAAAATTTCTTAAAATTTAAAAAATTTAAAATGAGCAGCACAATACATCCTAATGTTTAAAGTAAAATAAAATAAGAAGAAAAGGCAAAAAAAGGTTGCTTACATCCCTGACATTCAACACATTAATGGCCCTCAAACTCAAGGTATTTGATCAACTTCCCATCACTGAAGCATGTTGCTTATACTTAAGTTTCACGGGGTTAAGAATGCAAAGATAGATAGATTACAACAGAATTCCTAAGTACTGCTTATATAGTGAGATGAGATGAACTGGAACAACCATATGCAAGGTAAGCAGGAAAAAAAACACTCTAAAGCTGTACAGTCAAACAATCTGAAGCAGAGGGTTATTAAGGAAATGACAGCAGTGATCAATGATAGATGGCATCATTTCAAGACAAGGACCCTAAGTGCTCAGGCTAAATAGGCACAAGCACCAGAGAGGAACACCTGAACCTCTGACAAACTACAAGCATCCTTGGGCCTGAAAGAGCAAGTCACAGAAAGAAACCAGCAGTCTAATACCCATAGGATTGCAACCAAACCATCAGCCCCAACATCATGGTTTTCATGTTAGAACAATAAAAAAGCTCAATTCACACGGGGGCACATCTTTCCTTTTAAAAGTCTTTTTTTTTTTTTTTTTGAGAATTGGTTCAGATCATATTTCTCACTTCTTGTCCTAAGAACCTAGATAAGATAATTGAAATCAATAGTTGAGAAATGATACCAACCCATGTACATTCTGCAGCAGATTGCAGCAACCATGAGTGGAGAGATGCCATCTCAAAACAATCTCTAACCATGAGTAGAAAGTGTCAAGATGCAAGAGGCATATTAAAAAACAGAGAGTCATTTACTAGGCAATAACAAAACAAAGTAAAAGGGGTAGAAGTACTTTTCACTTTCAGGCAAATCTAAATTGGAACAAATTCAAATCTGGACTAAATACAAGATGGTTTTCCAAATGATATGTCGGTTTTCCAAATGATATAGAATTGCATTGCTTCGAGTAATAGCTTTCTATTAGTAAAAAATTATCTTTTCAGAACTATAAATGTATATGTACATATATAGTTCTGAAAAAATATATATATCAGGGAGTTACACCAATATTCTACAAATAAATCATAAGGTAATGTAGGTCTAGACCCAATTTTATCAGGTAAATCATCAGACAAGCCATTTAATCTGAACTTTAATTTTCTCATCTATAAATTGGTAATAATAGGACTCTTACTGGCATTGCAAACTATTGTTATGATTCATGGAAATTAACTTGTTAATTTACTTTGTATAATGAAGAACCCTATCAGAATAATATTAAGTGCAACTAACTGGTCATCATAATTCAAAGCACTTAAAAGTGTCAGTTTTCTTCTAACACAAAACTAGTTATTATAAAAAAATCACATAGCAAATGCTCTGAATGATCTTGCCACTTCATTATATGTGGCCCTTCTTCAAAAATGCCAGTGCCTCTATTACTTTCTTTGAGAGCCTTCTTTGGCCTTCAACCTTGCTTTGCTCTTCATGCAGCAGGTATGAAGGCTGGCAAATCAATACATCTTTGAAAATCTTTCAACCAAAATCTAGTGGAAGTAGGTTTGCAAATATCCTGGCTTCATCATCCAACGATAGGCTACCCAAAAGCAAAGTCTGCTCCCAGAGTTTCACAGTAGAATTAAGCTCTAGTAACCCAAATTGATAACTTCCTTAATAAACATACTCTTTATTATTCATCTTCCCTACCTATGTGGCCTGGATTCACCATTTAAATAAATGTCTTAACTCAAATCTTTTTCCCAGGGTACATTTTGGTAGAAACTAAAATTAAGCCATATTTTCATTATCCTATTTTTCTCCTGAAGAATTTGTATCAACTCCCTCTCTATGGGGAAATAAAACTTTCAAAATACTAAAGTGTCTCATTTTTCAATCTCCTTTATGTTTATAAAAAAGGACTTCAAGTTTAGGAAAGATATCTCTCTATTGTGGTTTTGTGCCTCTGCTTATATTCTTACCCCATTTGGCATTACACTCCAGACTCTCTTTTTCCTTTACATGTCTTCTTTACATTCTAAACAATCTAATCATTCAAGTATTTCTCAAATTAAAGAGAAAATTTCCTCAGTCCTCAATGCTAGCCTTAAGTATAATTATATAGTATATTTTTATTTAAATACATTTAAATTATTAAATGTTAAAAACTCCTTTACTTCACATCATCTAGGCAATTATGAAATAAATGAAAAGTTGTAGATCAAATACAAAAAGTATGAAATCAATAATGTTCAAATTAACATTAGCTGAATGCAAATTTGCCCCTGTTAATTACTGTCATTGACGATGTGACTCCAGTGCAAGTCCCTAAAAGGGAGTGTGCAATTTCCTACTGTGAGAGGTGAGATATGGATCTCTCAGCCTTTTTCTTTCCTTCCTTATTAAAATGAATGCTATATTTGCTCAGCATATGCCTTCTGTCATCACTGATATTTGCTTCCCTGAACAGTCATATGAAATTTGCTTCTTTCTATTCTCAATAGTTCAATGAATGCTTCTTAGCACCAAGATGTTTATAAACAAAAATGTAAAATAACACTATCACTATGCTAGAGTTGGTTATAAACTAACTTGAATTTATCTATATGCTTTTTAATAATGTCATGGAAACAAAAGCACATTTTTTTCTTATTTTAAAAAATGTATAGGTTTCAATTTTATAATTTCTCACTTCAACAATGGTATATTTCACACCATGACCACCATCAAATGTCCAGGTACCACCCACCATCATCAAATCAGCTCCCTTGTTCAAGTCTCCCTATCTACCTTCCTTGGTAATTTCCATTCTGTTGTCAGAGTCTAAAGGTTTATCTTATTTTTATTTTCTTTTGAATTTTTTACCATGTTTCTTTATATCCCATAAATAAGAGAAATCATACAGCATCTTTCTCTTTCTGATTTATTTCATTTAGTATAATCCCCCATTGCTGTCACAAATTGATGTTGTCACAAATGGTAAAATTTTATCTTTTTTATGGTGGAATAGCATTTCATCATTAAAAAATAGTAATCTATGATATATATCACATCTTTGTCCATTCATCCATTATCAGACACCTGGGTGGTTTCCCATGTCTTCACATTTTGAACAGAACTACCTTAAATATAGAGGTGTATATATCATTTTGAATGAGTGTTCTTATGTTAGCTAGGTAAATACCCAGAAGTGAGATTAATGAATAATACGATAGTTCTAGTTTTAATTTTGTGGGAAAGCTTCATAATATTTTCCATAGTGTATGTACTGATTTATATTCCCACAACAATGCACAAAGCTCTTTTCTCTCCATATAATTGCCAACACGTATTATTTCTTGAAATTTTGATGATAGTTATTCCAACCAGATAGTTATCCAACCAGTGTTAGGATATTAACAGTGCCTCATCATGGTTTTGATTTGCATTTTCTAATGATAAGAAATACAGAACATCTTTTCATGCATCTGTTACCATCTGTGTATCTCCTTTGGTAAAATAATTATTTGGATCCTCTGTTCATTTTTTAAATTGGGTTGTATGTTTTGTTTTTTGTTTAATGAATTGTTTACATACTTTGAATATTAGCACCTCATTTGATATATAGCTTGCATATATCTTTTCTCATTCAGTCAACTGCCTCTAAATTTTAGTGTTTTGTTTTTTTGTGATGCAGATATTTTTATATTATTTTATGCTGTCTATATATTTTTATATTATTTTAAAGTTGGAAACAAATTCACAAAGATATCAGTAAGTCCAGTATTAAAGGATTTAGTACCTGTTTTCCTCTATGTATTTTATGGTTTTAGGTCTTCAAGTCTTTAATCCATTTTGAATTGATTTTAGCACTTAAGATAAAATATTGGTAGAGTTCATTCTTTTACAGGTAGTTCCCCATTTTTCCCAACACCATTTACAAAGGAGATTTTCTTTACATGATTCTAAGCTGTTAGTTCTTTTGTCATAAATTAATGTCCATATGTATGACTTTCTAGACTTTCAATCCTGTGCAATTGGCCTATCTATTTTTATTCAATTATCATGTGACTCTGATGGCCTTTATTTTATAGTATAGTTTTGAAGAGCATGATTCTTTTTTATCATTTTTTCTTTTTCAAAATTGTTTGGGTACTTGGATCTTTTGTTGTTCCAAGTAAATTTAGTGGGTTTTTTATGCATATCTATGAAGAATTTCATTGGGATTTTGGCAGAAATTAATTACTTTTGATTTAGGTAAAATGGTTATGTTAACAATGTTAATTCTACTAGTCTAGGAGCATAAAAAACACATCCACATTTTTTGCATCCTTTCAATTTCTTGTAGTAATGTCTTTCATTTGATTTATTTCAGCATTCAGCATATAGTTATTTAACCTCTTTGGTTAAATGGATTCCTAGGTGTTTTTTGTTTGTTTGTTTACATAATTATGATATGGGTTGTTTTTTTTCTTAAGTTCTCCTTATGAAGTTTCATTTTATGCATATAGAATGTAATTGATTTTTATGTATTGACTTTACAGCCCATAACATTACTATAATCTATTATTTCTAATAGCTTTTTCCTGGACTCTTTTGTATTTTTCACTTTTAAAACAATTTTATTTCTTCCTTACAGTTTAGATAAAATGTATTTCTTTTTCTTGTTTATATGCTATAGATAGGATTTCTAATAGCATGTTGAATAGTAGTGGTGATAGTGGGAATTTTATTTTATTTCAGATCTTAGAGGAAAAAACTTTCAGCTTTTCATCACTGAGTATGAAGTTATCTGTGTGTTTATTATATTTGGTTTATTTGTTTTTTCTCTGGTACTGTTTACTATCCCCATTTTATTGAGAACACGCTTTTTAAAAATAAAATAATTTTGTGGCTTCTCATTATGTACCTAGATGAAATCCAATCTCTTAACATGGAATTCAAGATATAAAATTAAAATAACTTCATCATTATTACCACTCAGCTTTTTCAGACTTTACATTTGACATTCATATCATTGATATAATATTAAAGCTATATATATATATATATATATATATATATATATATACACATATATATTATTACCAGACTACATGCAGTAGGTTTAATAATTCAGATTAATTTTCACAGAACTTAGCACTGTTCCTGACATGGAGTAGTACTCAATAAAATCCACCGAATTTAGTTCAATGGAATTTCCAATCTTTGTGATGCCAAGTAAGGCGCTAAGCAGGTAGTGCATTATCAAAATGGTGCCTGCTGATTGATCTATTACATGACATGATCCAAGGAAGTCCTTGAAAACAAATGCCAAACAAGTCTTCAAAAAAACAAAATCTATTCATTTCTTTGGTTTAGAGCAACTTTTTCAACTAAGAGGCAGAAAGAAATCAATCTGTCAAGATTTTAACATACTCTGACGATATCCTTTTTCTTTCCAAGGACTCAGACAATGGGAGGAAAAAAAGTACAAGGAGAAAATCTCTTTCATTAAAGCCACCTCATGGCCAACACCAGAAAATATCTACACTTTTTTAAGCCTCTTAAACTAGAAACTCAACTTTGATAATGAACTAAAGAAAAGTTATTTATTCATAGCTATTCTCAAAGTATTGGATTTATGGTCCATACAAATTAACTATCAATAAAATAATAAATGTACTACCATCTAAAAGGCAGAAAAGTGAATAAATATAAATAATAAATATAAATATAAATGAATAAATATAAATATAAATAATAAAAGAAAAATTAGTAATACAAAAAAATCCTATTTACGAGAGAGCAACATTTTCTTATGAGCACAATGAGTCTAGTGCAAAATAGGATGTACTCATGGAATGTAAATCATGGAGTGTGATCCAAAACCAACTTTATATTTGTCCTGCATTGTCCTTAAAAATATATTCACTGGGGTTAAGTTTTTTCTCTTACCAGTGAAAGAAAAATTATAGGCCCTATGATCTTCCTAAAACCTCTTAGGTAATACAAGGTCACTTAATCACAGAAATAATCTCAAATTATAGTCTATTGCAATAAGCAGCATTCTATCTTTATACAAAAAATTGACCGCCTTCCCTCCTTCCCTAGGAGGACTATAGTAAACTGGCTTCTGTAAAACCTAAGGGAAAGAAGATAGAAAAAGAGGTTTCCATGTGTATAAATATGAATGTGTGTGTGTGTGTGTGTGTGTGTGTGTGTATAAACAGAAAGACAAACGACACATGGAGAGACAGATATAATGACTTACACAATGGCATTTTTGAGAAATTATGTACAAAGAGATGAGTTCAGAAGTTACCTATCATATATTCAAGAAATACACAATGAGCGTTCTTTTTATAGCAAGTACTGTTCTAGATGCTAGGTATATGTAGAGAACTAAACAGATACAGAACTCTGCAGTCACTGAGTATGAGAGACAGAATGGAGAACAGTGTAACTAGAGCAGGATAAGCCAGAAAACTATGGTAGATGAGGCCAGAACAGCAACAGTGAAACATCATCCAGGTTCTTAAACAGATTTGGACTTTTTACTTTGAGTGAGTAAAAGCTATTGAAGGATTTTCAACAGAGAACTTAATTAGATCTGAACTAAATTTTAATGAGATCACTTTGACTTCTGTCTTGAGAACAAAATGTAGGGTCAAGAGCTGAAGCAAGGTGATGGTTAAAAAGTTATTACAAAAATCCAGGAGTAAGATGATGATGATTTTACCTAAGGTAGTGGCTATGTGAATGGAGAGAAATAGTACTGATTCTTTTTTTCATTTTCTGTATACACACACACACACACACACACACACACTCACTGACAAGATAAACTGATAAATGATATGAAGTTTTATCTGAAAAAAATATGAATCAATGAATGACATCAAGACTTGGTCTTAACTAAGATAGTGATGACAACAAAACGAACCAATTTTGGACATGTGGATTTCTGCATTCTAGTGAAGCTGTAAAATAGAATATTAATATGTGGGTTTGGATTTTGAAAGAGAGAAATGCACTGAAGATTAAATTTTCATGTGTGTCATTATATATTTCAATATAGTTCTTTAAATTTATTTTCTCAATTCTATGTAAAATTTTGGACACTATTTAATTTCTCCCCTCATGTATATTCTCCACTATTCTCCCACTGCCATAGCACTTAGGAACCATTACCACAGGCCTTTGTACTCTTTCCCACCCTGTTTAGATCCCTATCCTTTCCTCTCCTCTCCATTTGTTCTATGTCTCAGATCTATGGTCAGATTTTAAGTTTTGTCTTTTTTTCTGATCCTTTGTTTGGTTTCTCTACATTTTGTATATAAGTAAAACCTCTGATATTTGTTTTCTTCCTTCTGGCTTACTTTTAGCATTTTTCCTTCTAGCTCCACCCATGTTGATGCAAATGACATGAGTTTTCTTTTTTGATTGCTGAGCAGTGTTTCCTTGTGTGTATATATATATATATATATATATATATATATATATGTGATATATATATACATATCACATCTTCTTGAGCCATTCATCAAAATAAATTATAAATAAGTTAGTGAGATTGAATAGGGTCACTTAGAAAATAAACACAGTTGGAAAGGAGATTCAAAGCATGTTCCTTGACACACTCTATTTGGAGGTCAGGCAGATGAGGAGAAACCAGCAGATACTAAAAAGCAGTAAGAGAGAAGGAAACCAGGTAAATGTGATACAAATCAAGTAAAGAATATTTCAAGTAGAATAGGAGATCAGATGTGTCAAATGCTGCTGCAAAATCAGGTAAGATTTGGACTGAAAGTAATTAAAACTAGCAATTTGAAAAATTTGGACACATGAGAATGAATTCTATTTCACAGTAATATCTCCCTAACTACAGTCTTCTCTTTAAGCAGAATTATCAATAATTTTACCTAAATCCTTTGTTATGCTTCTGTTTGATGATCTCTAATAATAATGTCCGATTTTTCAATTATCTTTAATAGGCATTAGTTATAAATCATATCATACCATATTAAACATACTATAGTTTTTAGATGAAATGATGATACTTGGTAGGTTGGTGCTCCAAATAAAGTTTGTGCCACTATAGTAACTACTTTGAGTGAATGCTGTTTGCTAGGCACTGTACTACAAGCTTTGAATGGATTGTTTCCTTCAATCCTGATGTGTAATCCTGTAAGACAGATCTATGGTTAGTTCCATACTATAGGTAAGGGTACCAGTATTCAGAAATTAAGTAATCTGCAGTTTATTCAATTAATAGGTAGCAGTCATGATTTAGAATAAGTTTGATTTCATGCTACCCAAGCATAACCACTACACAATATACTTACTAATACTTATCCTAACTTAACTGAAATAATTTGACATTTTCTTCATAATCTACCCATTTTGGTATTTATCACTAGCATCAAGTAACAAACCCAGATCACACATTCTATACCCTCTCCACATAATACAAAGGCAGTTCTTCCCCTACCTTCAATGCAGTCTCTCTCTCACTCATTCATCCTCATTGCTTCATTCCAATGAAGAACTCTAAACTTGCAAAGCACAGTATTGGAACAAGGTGTTTTTAATAGAGAAAGCAATAATATCTTGTTTTATAAAGCATTTATTTTTAATTTTTATGCTTTTATTGTTATGAGTTGATTATCGTGGACTTAGGAAGCCACTTCAGCCTCCAGGGTCAAGCAAGGCAAGTAGGAGTCTTAGGACACAAGGAGTAGACTGCTTAGACCCAGCTTTCTACTTTCAGGAGGGACAGTGTTAGGAATTAGAGACAAAGTTCCAGGAGGCATTCTGTGTGAATGTAATTGGCATTTACTGTTCAATTCCTTTTCAGTGAAGAAGATAGTATAAATGAAAGGGAGAAAATTAAAAATTGTATGATTCTAATAAATATCTCCATATATTTCAAGTTGATATCAATAGTATGGGTACTATAGCTCAAATCTGAAGAAAATACATCATTGGAAAATTTAAGAAAGTAGTTCATTTAATTTTCCCTATTAGTGAAACATTTTTTTTTTATTTTATAAAACTTTTCAATTATTTCCAATTTCTCCTAATTCTCCAGATGCCTGCTGTACTTTCTACCAGCTCTTTAATGAGAGCTTCTAGTTCAGCAAACATTTTTAGAAATTTGTCTTTTTGAAATCTGACATTACTATGAGCAATGAACAGAGCACTCAGTACTAATGTAACTGAAACTAGGCAGAGACTTAGCAGTTCTTGATTTCTAATATTTCCGAGTCTTTTACTGCAGTCTTCATAAGAAATAGAGTAACTAGAAAGGCAATCACGCAAGAGACATTTCAAGGCTATATGTGAGTATCAGAAACTACCCTGGAAATGTCTGTAGATAATTTTCCTGCTCCTACAGATCAAAGTGATCTGCATAATACAGTAATATCTGTGTGCAATAAAGGGGGCATTCTAAGTTATAATTGCAACTGAATTTACTGGAATACATTGAAATAGAGAAAGTATAGATGAGTTTAAAATTGAAAATAACCCGTTCCTTTTCTTTTGGCCTGTATAAGTGTATCAGCTATTAGCATTATATGAGAAACCAAAACGTAGAGGCATAAAACAAAACACATTCATTCTTGTTCAAGATACTATAGGTCAGTAATTCTGTGGCTAGAGAATTCGTCTTCTGACCTAGATGGGACCAGTCAGGATGTGACTGCCAGAAAGTGCTGGTGTTAGTTGGGAACTTCTGTTCCTTTCCATAGCCTCTCACTGCACTGGCCTTCTTTACAAAGTAATCTGAAACCCTCACTATCACCTAAGAGTTGAGTAAACCTTAGAAGTCACACCTATTTCTATCAGATACTATTGTAGACAAAGCAAAGTAAGACCACCTCATATTCAAGGAGATTGTCAAGCAGGCACAAATAATGTACATGTTTTCTGTCTACGTAAATTTTTCCTAATCTATAGTGAACTCTAGTCAGAAATGTTGGTTGCTAAGGTTATGCTCTAGCCAAGTTGTTTGGTTAAGAAAGTGGTAGTTAGGTTCTGCGTATCAAGCCATGTGCTCTGCTGTAGATACAACTGTTCCCAGAGAAAAGAATACTTTTTTTCTCTATGAATTAAAATATTTGACTTTATTTTACATAATCAAAGATGACTCTCCAATGACATATGTCAGAGTGGATTTATGGTTCACACACTCACACGTCAGAATTGGCAGTTGTGTCTCCTCTGGAACATACCTTGCACTTTCACAACTATGATTTTTTTTAATTTTACTTTTATTCTTATTATTTTTACATCATTGCAAAAAGTAGCTGAAGTATAAGACATTCAGGAACCATGATTATGATCTTACTCTTTCTGTTCTCATCTGAAAGATCAGGTATTTTCCTTTGCCTAGAACATGTAAAATTACACAGATTTGGTTACAATAGTAATCTGCTCACAATTTATATTTTCTATTGAGCATTTACTATTAGAAAGTGTTCTAAATATATTACCAGCATTACTTGATTTAATCCATACAACATACTCTGATACAGGAATAATCAATGATGCCATTAAAAAAAAAAAAATCTAGGCATCAGTTTCCTGGAAGGTTGCTCCTAGAGTTCATGTACTAACTTCTCTACTATCCTCAACATTTCCATTTCTCTGTACAATAAAATCTAAATCCCCAGTGTACAAATCTGTCGGTATTTTCAGAGATGACTTGTTGGATCTGGTTTTGTAGACTTTTTGGAATTTTGAGGACAAGACTGTAAGACCTGGATTCTTCTTTATCATTATTCTCTGTCCCTGTAAAACCCTATGAATTTCTTGCAACTTTTCTACGGTACCTATTCTAGTCAGAAAGATCCCTTCACTCATTCTCACTTAATCATTTGAAGAACTAATATTTATTCGATGCTTTATATGTGCCAGGCACTATTATAAAAGTTTTATGACTTTACAATTTAACCTTCTTAAATACTTCTAACTAATTGCATCTTTGTCTTACAGATGAAAACAAACTAAGGCAGTGCCTCATTACGTATTCTCTCCAACATTGCACAGGTATTCGTAGCAAAACCAATATTCAAGCCCTGGAAGACTCATTCTACAGGCTGTGAATTTAGTGTACATTCAGTATTATGTCTTTATAGTTTATATATGTAGTTTCTAGATGTGTATATGTCAAATAATATTATTAAGCAAAAATATCTTGATGAGAAATAGCATTCTGGGAAATGAAAAGTATCTTAAAACATACAAAACTTCCAAAAATATTTTATTAAACATACCTTAGTTAATGATTTAAATAAAAAATTCATTTACATGGATACTATTATTACATGTTTTCTATGATTTCAGTTTTCAAAGTGATAAGGGAAGAGAAAATTGGCATATTAACTAAGAAATAAAAGATGTATATAAGGAATACTTACTGGAAAAATTTTCTTAATACATAATGAATTATGATATAAATGAATGGGGGAAATGGGCTTGTAAGAAATAGAAAATTTAGAAAACATCACTTCTTGAGATAAAAATAAGTGCTTTATATAAATATTTCATCAAGTCATATCATTGAAATAGCATGTAGTAGTCCCTCCCCATGCCCCAACCCAACATAGTTTCGCTTTCTAGTTTTCTTTGGCTATGGCCAATTAAACTCTGAAAATATTATGTACATTAAGATATTTTGAGAGAGAAAGATCACAATGACATAATTTTTTCAGTATGTTTCAAACAGTTCTATAAATATTAGTTCGTTTTGTTAATCCCTTCATGTGCCTAATTTATAACAAACTTTATCATAGGTGTATTATATACAAGAAAATGCACAGTAGATTAGGTTTAGCACCATCCAGAGTTTCAGGCATCTACTAGGGTCTTAGAATATATCTCATATGGATAAGTGGGAATTATTTTACCTAATGACTATTAAATTTTAAATCATTAATTAAGATTTTCTATATTACACGGTATTCTAAACTTCCATATGGTTTCACTAAAAGTTATTTTTAGAATAGAAAAATGTATTGTATTTTCCAGACTCATAGTTAAGACAATAGTACTGAAAATATAAACAAGTAATGTTAATGACAGTGATTTATATGAGTGTTTACTATGAGCTAGGTACTTGCAAGTGTTTTTACAAGAGCTGAATCCTGCAAATAATACAGACAATAAGTCCTTTCATTGTTATTATTCTATTTTTCACAGATGAGTACAGTGAGTCAGTTAAATTGGCAGAAAAGGATTCTATCCCAGACAGCCTGATGATCTAGCAAGGTCACTTACCATCCAAACAATCTTCTACCTGGAAATAGCAAAGGTTACAGTCAACTAAATGTAATTCATCATTAAGTATCCACTATGTGTCATATACTGTGTTAAGTGCTGGGGAAACATAAACTGAAAAGACCTGTCTTCTCCTCTTAGTAAGTTCATTGTCCAGAAGAGGGGGGTGTATGAAAGAAATGTTCATAGTGCAGTGTAATGGTTAATAATGTGGGTGAAATACCAAGTCTCTAGGCATATAGAAAGTGCCCAATCATTGCTAATATCCATTGCTAATAACACAAACACTATTTAGATCTAGCAGAAAAGAAAGTATAATTAATTTCTTCAGAAGAGGAGGCTACAGAAGAGATTTTACAAGGAAACAAAAATTAGTTTGAAACTAACTTCATGAAATAGATGGTACAGTGTTTATATTTATCTGAATTAGACTAATAATGTGGCTTAAACAAAACAAAAATGAAGGAAATCAGGGTCATCACACTATCATATTTTATTTACTCTAGGGGTTTATACTCACATTACTATGGCTTTGTGCCATTTTTCAATGAATAAATATAAATTTAACCAGACTTTTGGCATGTGTGTTTTTATTTTTCTCTAGTACATGAGTAAAATATCTGATATGTTATTATAGCAATGAATAAACTAGAAAAAAATGGTTTTACATTTTATATGTCCTGGATCTTACAAATCCGTGACTTTTGAACACTTAAATACATATTTAAAATGATATCTATAACTTCAGGAAATAAAAATGATATGGTAATACACTTAACAAATAATTCTGTCCCTCTCCCTCACTGAAAGTCATTAAATTTCCCCCTCCTTTCTCCTCTAGAAGAAAGTTGCTTACCACTCTCCTTTCCTTGTCTCCTTGAGACCCTAAAATAATGTTGGAGATGCAGAAAGTACTCATATTACTATTCTGGGTTGAATGGTTACATATATATATATGTAACATATATATATATATATATAGCCAAAACCTTAATCTCTGAAACTTTATATATGAACTTTATTGGAAAAAGTGTCTTTGCAGATAAGATTTAATTATGATCTTGAGATGATACCATTCTGGATTATTTGGATTGGTGATAAACATAATGATAATATCAGTAACAGAAATGTAAAGAAGAGACAGATAAGACAAGACCAACTGAAGATAAAGGCAGAGATTGGAGTTTTCCAACCAGAAATCGAGTATAGTTTTAAAACTATCAATAACTGGAAAATGTAGGGAAAGATTCTTCCCTAGAGACTTTGGAAAAAATTCAGCCCCGCTGACACTTGGAGTTCTAATTTTTGGTTTCCAAAACAATAAGAAAGCAACTTTTTTTTAAGGCATAAAGTACATAATATTTTGTTCCCATCACCCTATGAAATTAATTCGGTTATCAAGGGATTGGTGAAGAAATCTACCATATGAACTTATCTTAAGGACGATTTAATTGAAAAAGTATTGGAATCCTATACCAACAGTCCCTGGTGTACAACAGGGAAATGAAAATGATCAGTAGCATTTATTGGCAACCTTGATAAGAGTAATTTCAGTAGATTGATTCACAGGGGAAGATGAAGATTAATTTCAGTGCATCAGAGAAGTAAAACAAGGAGAAAATTGAAGATACTAAAGTACAGACAATCGTTTCATATGCTGAAAACTTTTAAGAAAGATAAAAATGGGGGGAATTAAGTTGAGAAAGAGATTTTTGTAAGAGGAAAGTAGTGGCAGATTTGTGTGCTAATTAAAGGACAAAAAAGAGAGAAAACTGTTCAGGAGAGAGAAGGATGAATTAATGAGTAATATATTTTTTAGGTTGCTAAGAAGATTAATATTTGCCCTTCTTTGGAGAATTCAAGATGAGGAATTTTACTGTTTCCCAGATTTATTGCAGTATAATTAACAAATAAAAATTGGGTAGTTTATATACATATAGTGATATTTGATCACATATACATTATGAAATGATCACCACAATGAAGCTAATTTACATAACCATCATTAGTTCATGCTATTTACATAACAACCATTTCACTATCTCTCTTTCTAGTAGAAACATTTTAAAAATCTAGCCTTTTAGCAAATTTTATGTACACAGTATAATATTACAAACTATAATCACCACATTATGAATTGAATCCTTAGTATTTACTCATAAGCAAAAGTTTGTGCCCTTTGACCAACATATCCTCACTCCCTCCCTGCCTTCTCTGGTAACCACTGTTCTACTCTCTGGTTCTATGAATTTGACTTTTTTGATTCCATCTGTCCATGAGATCACAAAGCGTTTATCTTTCTCTTTTTGTCATATTTAATTTAAACTATGCCCCCCATACTCACTCATGTTGTTGCAAACATCAGCATTTCCTCTTTGCATTTTCAAATAATATATTATATTAAATTATATTATGTAATATTATTCAGCCATATTACATCATATATATGTGTGTGTGTATATAAATATATACATCTTTATCCATTCAACCATCATTAAACAAGTTGTTTACATTTCTAGGTTATTATAAATAATGTTGCAATAAATTTGGTATGAAAGTTTTAAGCCAGTTAGTGCTTGAAATGAGAGGTACTATATAATTAAAGCATGTAATAGAAGAACCTAATTCTGTGAAAGAAGTTTGTAGGTAGATAGTAGGGACTAGGGAAACTTCTCTAGATTTGGTATCTAAGTTGAATTTAAAAGTTATAAAAAGTGTCAAAGATAAAAACTCAAATAAAGAAAAGGTTCAAAATACTTCAGTTTGCTGTATTTGGTTTGATAAGTCCACACATTTATATCACAAGGTACATTATGGTATTTTTTTCTTCTCTTTGCTATGCAAGTAATGTCAAATAGATTCAGAATGGCATTTGGAATTTGAAAACTTAAATTAGAAGTGTCATATCTTTCAGTTTAGTCAATCACAAGATTAATTTTGTTCCATTTTATCTGCTGTATCTTTAACTTATAGGCAGTGAGAACATAATGAATAAAACTAAGATCAGCCATTCGTGTCACTTTAAATATTTAGAAAATCCATAAATTGGCTATAACTTCTAGATGTTAACTTCAGTAACATATTACAGTGGTTTGAAAAAAACTGTGTACTTTCTTCCATAGTATTGCGTTAACTATGTACGCAAGCTATTTTTTTTGAAAAAGATATATGACTGTTTCATACATGGAGATGGTGAATATAAATATGAGGATTTAGACTAAAGGACTGTTGGGGCGTTGCCATTTTCATCAATATAGTTTCAATATAGTTCATCAATAGTGTAGAAAAGACAAATATTTTTTGCTGACACTTTGAAAAACTGAATGAAATTTCAAAAGATTTACAGAAACTAGAAGAATAACACTAAATTTTAACATTATAGAAGGTGATAGGTTGAGACCAAAGATTCAAAGAGCTTGTGATATAAAATTTCTGATAAAAATTAATCTCAAAATCCTGGTTATTATAAAGTTGCAATAAGCATCCAAGTACAGGGATCCTTTAAATTAGTGTTTTAATATCCTGTGGGTAGATTCCCAACAGTGAAATCACTAGGACAAATAGTAGTTCCATTTTCAGTGGTTTGAGGGTTCTCAACACGTAGTGGTTGGACCAGTTTACAGTCCCACCAGCAGTGTAAAGGCATCCTTTTTCCTCCACATCAATGCCAGCACTTATTGTTGCCTGTTTTTTGTTTTGTTTAAAATATGGACCATTCTTACTGGTGACAGGTAATATCTCATTGTGGTTACAATGGCCTTTTTTTTCCCTGACTATAATTGATGTTGAGCATTTTTTCATATGTTTATAAGTCATTTGTACTTCCTCTTTGGTGAAGTGTATTTTTAGCTCTTCTCCCCATTTTTCCACTGGGTTTTTTGCTTTGTTTCTATCAAGCTGTGTGTGTGTGTGTGTGTGTGTGTGTGTGTGTGTGTGTGTGTGTGTTCTTTTTGGAGCTTTGATATCAGAACCTTATCACTTGTATTGAGGACAAAAATTTTTTCCATTCAGTTGGCTGTCTTTGGTTTTGGTTATTGTCTCTTTTTCTGTAAAGAAGCCTTTTAATTTGATGCAGTTGCAGCTGTTCCTGGTTTACTTCATTTTTTTTTAGCTCTGACAAACTCCTGATGGAGTTTGTCCATGCCTTTACCATAATTCCAGGTACCCAATGGTCTCAGCGCTTCCAGCCAGGGGAAAGGGTAGCAAACTTATTCTTTATAACAGTACTACAATGTGTATATTCACCAATCCATCCATAGAGAAAGAAATCAATCTGCATCAATATTCCCATTCCTCTTTTATAGGTCTAAAGTCTTAAATGATCTCAAATGGATTGTCACAATGATCTTCTTCAGTGACAGATTGGCTTACCCTTGAAATAACTGACCTGCAGGTAAGGTATTCCAGTAGGAGTGTCACATCATGAAAGTACATCGAGCTTCAGTTCAGGCCTAAGCTTTTTGTTTCTTCTCATTTCATCTGAAAATACCAGGTGTCTCTTCCAAGTATCTCCTTCCATGTCTCCATCCCCCTCCGTACCAGAATGAATTCTGATCAAGCAAACCAGAACTCCTCCTCCCTGGCCCACCTGTCCTCCATGGTAGTTTCACCTCCGCAAGTTATTTTCGTAGATAAAGGTTATATTGGGAAAAGAAAACTCACCTGATGAATTTCTCTAACTATTTTAAATCCTCTGGGAACTGTTTTCCCAGTTTACAAAAAAAATTGCTCTGTTAAATCACATACAACCAAATCAATTCTTCAACATCTGCAGAATACTAAAATAAAATCGAGAATATTCAGGTAAACTAGGCATTTTTCTTTTCACTTCATTGTCCTGTTGCCATACACTAGTCAATAAAATTTCTGTTTTGTGGGTAGTCTTACCACTTTAGGAAAATTAGCAACAGAAGATTTGCTTAACTACAAAGATCAACTTTCTAAACGGCAAAAACTTATTATTCTTATTAATAATTCTATCTTAAAGTACTTTAGTTTCTTTTCAACCCATTTATTTGTTGTTTGTTTTATACTAAAATTATATCTTCTTGATTTATAAAGGTTAATTTTCTCCTTATTTTCTATAGTATTGATCACATTATTGAATTAAAGATTTGGGGGAAATAAAACATGTTTCTTCTGTTAGTCAAATGTCTTAAAAGAAGCTATTTGAATACATTATTACATATACCTTGCTAACTATGCACAGGTTATGTTTTAGTCACTTGGGTATTATGGATGTGCCTTTATGTC
The DNA here is from genome assembly GCA_004024945.1 of Uropsilus gracilis. NCBI lineage: Eukaryota > Metazoa > Chordata > Mammalia > Eulipotyphla > Talpidae > Uropsilus > Uropsilus gracilis. The sequence continues at coordinate 55,646 of PVHY01001535.1, read as the reverse complement.
TCTTTTACTTCATTGCCCTGTTTACCGCTGTTGTTATGTATAGTACATCTCTCTGATGAAGATCATAACATTATAACTCCTTTGAAGACAGAGATGTCTACTATCTCTTCTGTTTAAAGATAAAAACTAGTTCTGTTCCAAACCAGAAAGTCATCCCTATACAATGAAATAAAAATTCAATGTGTATGAAGTTATTAGATCAGTTTAAGCACATAGTGAGTGTTCAACAAACATTAACCGTCACTATCAGCATCAGCATTATCATTGGCACAGTCATGATGTTAGGAAATATATTCCTATATCTATAAATTTGTATGCATAAAATGTTTGATCTATTTCTACTTTACAAAGAATGAAAGAGCCCGGGCCTCCGCAGCCGTGCCATGATGGCATGGTCGCTGTGTCCTGCACACACTGGCTCCACAAGCCTCTCGAGGTGGGCAGGATAGAGCTAGGGTTTGCTGGGCACTGCCTGTGCGCAGGCACCACCGCACATCTGAGCCCTGTGAAGAAGCAGGGTGCAGTGTGCAAGGCGAGGTCAGGTTTGCCACAGACCCCTCTGGGTTTGCCTCCACTCAGAGAGCCCTAATTAGGAATAAGTACCTCAAGATGATTTTTCAACCACAGAAGCCAAAAAAGTGAAGTACAGGAAGAAAGGCCATTAAATTTATGCCACCCGGGCAGGACTCTAAAAGAACAATGCAAGAACCACCCAGCATTGAACTGCGACAGCAAACAAAATAACTACACCTACAATGTCACTGAGGAGCTATGAACAAAGACCTGGCACAGAGATGCTGTCAATAAGGGAACTGCACACCCTATTTGCTCAGAGAAAAGAGGCCTGGTGAATGGCAGTGGCCCCACAGCAAAGCTCCAAAGGAGAAGACTAGGAGACTTACCATCAGCTGATGGTGGTCCCCATGGAGGAGGTGCTCTACCAGAATATACAGCTGGGAATCATGCCCCCAAAGCCAAAGAACGGAGATGAGCTCCACCAAGAAACAAAAAGCAATGATACAAGCCAAAGGTGCTGGAATCTGCCTACGAAGGTAAAAGCAATACAGGAAAGATACACAGCACGCTTGACCAAGTCCCAAGAAATCACATCCTCACCAAGGATGAGGAAATAAATACAGAAAAGACAAGACAAGACAAGACAAGACAAGACAAGACAAGACAAGACAAGACAAGACAAGAAAAGAAAAGAAAAGAAAAGAAAAGAAAAGAAAAGAAAAGAAAAGAAAAGAAAAGAAAAGAAAAGAAAAGAAAAGAAAAGGACTAAAGGGCTAAACATGGACAACAAAAAGAAAGGAGGGGAAGTGACCAGAGGGGGGGAGTGGGTGTGGTGGGATGGGGTATTTCCATGGGGATCAGCAATAATACAATAATGTATTGTAAAAAATCAAAAAATTAAATTTAATTAAAAAATGAAACGATTATAAACAAAACACATCAACTCACTCTGGCCATGGGAGGGTCGTTTTCTACCAAAAGTTGTGGGAGAATGTCCAAACCTTGCTTGAAATTGCAAAAATATTCCAAAAATTTGGAACAGTTGAAGAACAAGAGATTTTCTGTTGGCTATTGTTGGAAGACTCAGAGCAGGCCTCACACACAAGTGCTCCAAATGAGTGATTTTTAAGATGTAACTTTCAATATATTAATATCCCCTGATTATAATAACTCCATAGTAGCTTTCAAGGAAAGAGAAATTGAAACTATTGGGTAGACTCTAAATCTCAGTCTATGTAATAGAATATCAATTTTATAAATTGTCTCTCACATATTGTCCTTTTCACTCACTCACTTCACTCATACACTTTTTAATGAGTATTTTACTATGAGTAGAATACTATGAATATCTACTATGTGTAAAGCAGATACTACTCTAGGCACTGAACATGCAGCAATAAATAAAAATAAAGTACCTACACTGTGGAGCGATCAAGGGCAGATAGATTAACATACGTAGATATTAGTGAAAAAATGGTCTTGATTAAGCAGATCAGCAGTAATCTATCCTATAAAGTAACAATAATATACAGATAAAGGAAGAGAAGAACTACAGACAATGATGGTGGAGTGTCTGAAACAGAGGGAATTGCAGGTGAGAAATCCATGAGGAGAAAGCATGTGAGGCCTTTTCTAGAACAACAAGAGAAGACTGTGTGGTTAGTGCAGAAAGAAACACAAAGTCATCCTTAGGGAATGCCTCACAAAAACCTTTATATATTTCCTTTTTTTTTTTTTTTTTTGAGACTAGGTCTTGCTATTTTTTCCCATGGAACCACAGGCTCTCGTTGCCCGGGGTACCACAGACTCAAGCCATTCCCAGCCTCAGCTTCCCAGGTAACTGGGATTACAGGATTACAGCTGGGATTACGCCCAGCTATTTTTTTGGAACTAGGTCTCGCTATGGGCCCCAGGTGGTACTCGAACCGCAATCCCTAGGCCCGGCCGCTTCATAGGCTGAAGCTTACAGGCAAGAGCCACCGTGCCCGGCTATATAATTTCAATGAGAAGTTTGAAATTCATGTAGCTGTTTTCTTGGTCAAGCAGTCATATTGAATTATATTCTTAATTTCCTGAAGAGGAGAATCGAGCTATTATTATTTCTTGAAACAGTCCCCATGGCTGAACTTACTATCTTCTCAGCTGTAGGAAGTACTCTAAAAGTGATACTGAACCACTTCAGAGTCAGAATCAGAATCAAGGAGAAATCTATAAAAATCACAATGGAACTTTCTTCAGCCTGGCACATGCAAGCATGAGGGTAAATCAGAAGATAGAATCATTATCTTGATTCCTTCTCTAACACTAATATATAATGCCAGCAAGTCTTTCAACTGCCATACATCTCAGTTTCTCATCTGGAAAAAAAACAAGCATTTGACTAGGTAAGCTCCAAATTCCTTTCTAGTTTAAAATCATTATAGGCCCCTCTATTTTTTTGTTGTAATAGAATTCCTAATAAAATATCTCTAAAAAGACAAAAGAATAATTAATAAACTTTAATTTATTATAATTCAGATTGGTAACTATTTTTTCATTAGTATGTCAATTTTCAGGCCAATGGATTTTATGTATATCATGCACAAATTTGTAAATAATAGAGCTGAATTTTGTAAAATATACATGCAATAAATATTTCTGTACTTTCTATAGTTTTAATTCTTCTTCTGTAAACTGATCCACCCTTAAAAATGCATTCTTATTATCTCTCATCTGAGTTCTATGCTACATTGCAGCACAATAGTTTACTTAGATCAGTCCCTGTTATGCTACTTACCAGTCTTATATCTTAAATAGTTAGCCCTCTTTATGCCTGTTTGACTATAAAATAAGTACATGGCATATACTTATATAATTATAATACAAATTCTACTTGCTGTTAGATTAATTTATGCAATCCCAACCAACTGTTGAACAGCTCCAACAGAATAACCTTTTCTTCTGATTCAATATACTATTCAACTTCACTTCGCATTAGGTACAATCATCATAAGGAAAAAATAGAAAAAACATAATATAGCAGTGATTCTGAGATGATGTTTATTTCTCTTTTATATATAAATTGTGCCACTAGGCATTTGGGGCTTGTATGGACTTCCTATTCATAGACATTTCTAACATTTGACTTCCATTCTCAAAAATCACCTCCTAGTTTGAGATTGTAACCAAACTTCTGCGTTTCCACATAATAAGCAAGATAAATGCAGGGGCATATCTCCAGATAAGTACATTTCTCATATACAGATGTCTTTGATATCTAGGGTTACTCTTTTGAACTTATGCTTACATCACATTACCTGGAACGTAGTCACAAGGCTATAACCAACTGTAATCAAAGGGGTGAAATAAGTCTTAGGCTCATTGCGAACCTTAATAAAAAGATACTAATAAGTTTAAAAGGGAAAGAAGAACCGATAACAGTCTGTCAAGATGGCAACAAAACCAGGTTTGCCTCCTTAACCTATTCTCAAGCAATTACAACAGAACAAAGCCAACAACCTGAGAAAGATGAACTGAATACATCAGTATCAATGGTAATGCGATTAAACTATGTTCAGGACAGCACAACCCATGACAGTGTGAGGTGCCTGCTGTAGGACATCCAACTACTATTGTTGACTCAGGGGCTCATACCCACATCCTGCACTTTAAACACTGGGAACTATATTAAGGGATGCAGAGTTGGCAATAGAGCAGAGGTTGTATCACTGGAGAAGTATAGGAATAAAGATCCAGAGTAATGATTATTGGCTCTGAGGCTTCCAAACTGGAATAATTAGAGCATGAACCAGCAGGGAGTACCAGATCTGATCATCTGTGACTCCTCACATAAGAGGCTGTGATATGTAAAACACCTGCCCCCACCCAAGGCAAATGAATGATTCCACTGAGCAGAATTTGAGGCAATTGTATCTTAATAACAAAAGCAAGTACCAAAAGTAAAACTCTGTGTTTGAAAAGCAAAGAACAATTTTCAGTTTGTGGCCCTGTCTTAATTACAGTTCCCACTCAGTGTTACATTTAATGCTCAACTACTGCTTAAAAACTGAGGCTGGCATGAGACTATAGCTGATAACTGCGGTTACTAGCTGATAACGGTGGTTCAGCACCATACAATGTGAATATCCACAGCACTGTAGTAAGTTTGAACTCTGTATTCTCACTACTAGAGTTGACATTTTAACATCCTACTATTGCTGTTCCTAAAATAGCCAGAAAAGTTCCATGGTACCAGAGAAAGTCCTATGACAAGAGAAGCTGAAAGATGCTACTGTCTGAGATGGGAAGTCATCATATGCCAGGAACCCTTCAAAATTGCAATGGTACTCAGCTGGGTAGAGAATCTTAAAGTTAGTGGCACTGGTATCAAAACTCATTCATACTAATTCCAACTTTTCTTTTGTAAATCTTTTCTGATCTATTAGATTTGAAGTATTTGATTGATACCTGACATCCGTCCATTAGCTCACAATTTTATTTCTATGGAAATATGAGATATACTATTAGACAATATGGTTCTTGAGAATAAATTGTTTATCCAATTTTGTAACTAAAATTTTTTCATCTCACAGTACCATGAACCAGGAGAAATAATGAAGCACAATGGACAGTAAAGGCAACAAAAATCAAAGATTATAAAGGTCTGACATAATTTAAAAGAAAGAAGTACATGTATAAAAACAGTGGATTTCTTATGGTCTGAGAACATCTACCTCTGGGGCTCATTTTAAGTGAAATATTACAGTGAGTTTAGAGATCACTGGGTTCCTGGTTAAAGTTCATGAAAGTTAGGTTGAACTCTTAATTCATTAATAATAAGCTAGGGAGAGTACTTACTTCAGTTTTAAAGCAATATATAAAATATATATTAAAAAATAACTCCTTGCTGTATTACTATAAATTAAAGAGTGAAATTCAGTAATCAGCACATTAGACTTCCAATTAGGAGTTTAGTTTCTAGAACACCAAAATGTCATCAAAGGCATCAATTCTGATGGTTCATCTCCAAGGAGGAATTGTATGTAGACTCAGGAAATTTTTAATTTGTACTCCAAACATTTAAAATTCTTAATCTAGAATGAATAAGAACACATTCACTAGAATGTGGATTGGATTAATTATGAATTGGATGTTACATATGCATTTCAATTATCATAATTATCTTTATACATTAAACATTCACATTCTTTTAATTCAATATAAGTACCTACAGGAAAATTCTAATCAACAACTCTTACTGGCATTATCATTTCATTTCAAAGATGACAACATTGCTGCAAATCAGTTCTATTGTCAATACCTGATTGCAGAAGACTTTATCTTCTTTTAAATAATTCAATTTTATTTTCAAAAATAAAATAAAAAGATAACTTTTATCTTAGTAAAAGTACAGTAGTACAAAATGAATTAAGATGAAATTCTATACCAATATGCCTAATCTGAAAAGACAACAGCAGGCATTCTTTTATTTAATTTTCTACTTACTATTCAGAGATCTAAAAATTAAGCAAGTCTCTTAAATACAGGATAGGCTTATTTCTATGAGAAGTGTTAAATAATCATAGACCAAATACTATTAATCAATAGTGACACATATATGTGTTAATGGCATTACTATCAGGTATAAAATTAGAATACCAGGATTTAATAGTCATATATCTTCAAGACAGTTATGTCTGGTCTAAAAGGAGCTATTACATTATCAACTTACTTAAGTACTTCTTTTTTTCTGTATTTCAGCCCATTAAAGGTTGACTTTTATCAGCTTACCAAATGGTTGTTTAATATTTTCTATTAAATCACTTGAAATTATATACTAAACTGCTGGTATATTATTATTTTATTAACATTTTCACTAAATTTCCAGTCTCCTGGTCTGCATATTCCCATGAAAGAAATTATGATAAAGACTATAAATAATAGAATTTTTTTATATTTTTGCAGGACAATTGCATTACACTATTTACCTATTCCATCTACAAACAAAACATTATCTATTTAGAAAAACTGCCAATTGCATCATGGCACTTTATTACTCTCAAGTTAGTACTGATGAATTAAGTCAACTTTTTAAGCTTCAAGTTGTCAGGGCTTCACTAAGTGCATCTAGCTTTAATTATTTGACCTGGAAGAAATAAAAAGCATATAGTCATAATTCTCAACTTTTTTCAAGATGTTCACAGAGTAAAAAAGGAGAAATCATCCATTACAGGACAACTTTTTCAAGGTTGTAACTGATCTAGGTGATAGGACAACTTAGCATGTGTCACAGGCATACATGTGTGCACGTATGTGCATATTTGAAGCTGTATAGACTTGGTGGAGAGAAAGGTTACATGAGAGAGGAAGAAAGAAAAGAGAGCAGAAGTTGACACAAGAGAATAAAATAATATAACCTATTTTCAAGAAATTAAGCCTCATTTAAGATGTAAATTTTCCTTCATTCTCTCAATTTATATTTATGGGCTACCTACCCCAAATTATGAACTATGTTAGATTCTAAATGAGTGGAAAATTATGACACTCCTCAATTAAAAAAAAAAAAAAGTGTTTCTACACTACAATTACCCTAGTAGCAAAGTCTAAAAGTCATCTTTCAAATGAAAAGATATTAGACAGTAACTTAAACCCTATGAAGAAATTAAGGTCTCTTGTAAACATAAATACAAGGTAGATATTAAAAAAAAAAGTATTATTATAATCTTGGTTTAGAATTACACTTTTAATTTTTCTACATGATTTAAAAGACAAATACATAGAAAACAACAATTATAACCCAATATCATTGTCATAAAATGTACTAACATATAAAGTGTAATATCAATAATATAAAGGAAAGGGAAGAGAAGAATGGTCCTATAAAAAGAGCTTTTGTATGTGCTTTAAGTTATTAAATTGATATATTTAGAAAACATTGCTGTTATAAGTAGTCTCTAGCAAAATAATAATAATAAAAAAGAATGATTGTGGAATATAAACAATAGGAATGTGAAGGGAACCCAAAATTTTCACTTCAGAAAATTAACTACAGAAGCAGTTCAGAAATGAAAGTTGGTATATCTTGCTATATCTTACTGCACATTATACTGTATCATATTACAACAGGAATTCCAACATGCTTCATCTTATGTATCAGTTTCAGTTGTTCTTTTGCTGAACATAGGTTCCATGCATTAAGTTTGAATATTCCAATCGAGAATTATTTCTTGCTTGAAAATTAGAATGATGCACTTTTTTACAGGAGAGTCTTGGGATTAGCTTTTCTCAACAACCCCTTCCACTATCAGTTAGGGGACTTGAACTACATTCCCCATAAATATTTTCAACTTGGAGACGCTAAGGTCAGTCAAATATATAAATTGGTAGTTCTAACATACTATAGCTAATATTGGCCATCTGGAGGACAGTAGAATATATACTACATCATCTTTAGAAGTTTTTTTTTTAGTTTCCACCACTAATATATATTAATTAATAATTATATTAACTAAAATTATAAAATTTTACATTATGGAAACAAAATTTTCTTCTAAATAAATGTTAGCTATCCCTTTATTACAGATATTGGGGAAAGGAGTCTCTACCACAGAATGTTAGTCTAAAACACATGCAATTTCAGCAATTTGAACAATAATTCCAAGATAAAATATATTAATATCTTAAAAGAGAGTTTTTGTTTTCAGTTTGCTTATAGTTTAAGAGTCTGAGTCAAGTTTTAGCTGACAGAAAAAAAAGTTGTTAAAACTGCAAATTCCAGATTTTTAACAGAAGTAAAGAAATATTAACAGGAGTGTGCTGGTATGATTTCTAAAATACATCATATCTTACATGTATCATTTTTCTGAAGGACTGCTAAGTGCTACCATACAATTTATTTTTTAGCATTCTATATCTTTTTGAAACTCTGAATTTGATTATGATGGACAAGTCTTCAAAAGAGGATTCTAAATAGAACTAATATAACTCTCAATTTCAACTTAAATATAGGTCGGTTCAGGGGAAACCTAAAATGTTTGGTACTGTGAGAAACCCATACAAAGCTCAAGCTTTCAAGATTTCAATAAAAATATTTTATTTTTTTAATTGAAATGAACCTATTTTCAAACCACAAGCTCTCTTGTGTAGTTGTGTCTCCCTCATGTGAATCAGTGTAAAAGTGACTTATGTGGTGATGACTTAATACAAGAAACACTGGTAACACGATAGACACTCTCTTGAGTTCATTTATTTTTTGTAATAGGTAATCAGGTAAGTAGTGACAAAACTTTCCTATCACTTTCTGCCTAGTTAATGGTCTGTGGAAAATAAGATAACTTATTTAATTTCCTTTTAAAATGTTCATTTTTTGGCATGCAATCTTAGGGCCACCTCAACTATCTGTCTTTTCATATCTCTAGATATTTGCATATTTCTCTTTATATTTTATCAATATAAAACATTTCCTTCAAAATAACTTGCTACAATATAAAACAAACCTTTTAACATTGTAAACTGAAAGAGACTCACAGAAAGAATAAGTAAAACACCAAACAAGTGTAAACCTAGGGGGTGGGAGGGAATAAAGAAGCCAGGAGAGAGAGAGAGAAAATGGCATAATTGATAGCGTTTTTTGCATGTGTTAAACAAAGCCAATTAAAATGTTAAGGCTGCTGAAAGTCTCTAAAGCCTCTAATAATGAGGGAAAGAAAGTGACAGTTTGGCTTGGAAAAAGTCATACCACAAGGGCCCAAATCCAAGGAAACAGGTTTTATATTTTCATGTCCAGCTGAAAAGAAAAATGCTGGTTGACTACAACTAAATTCCAATGTACTTTCAAGAAGTTACTTCAGGATAGCTCAAGATTGCTGAATTATCCTTCACATCATGCAGGACTGTTTGTCTTTACTGTCTGGTATATATAGTGGGAACTCAGTATCTACTGAAACAGAAAAAAAATAATAAAAAGAGAGGGAAAGAGAAAAAAGAAGGAAGAATGGGAAGGAAAGACACACTCAAAGCTAACAAGATGCTTCCTATAACATTGAGTATAGTTTTTATATGATTTATTTTTCTTTTTTAAAGATACTTTCTCTTATGCTTGAATCATAGTTTCACCCCTTGTTTCTATAGCATTCTCAGAGTACAAATATATAAAAGGTCTTAATAAATTATATAATAGCACACTATTTATGAGTGCATTATTGGTTATAATACATAAAATTTAAACTGTATACACATTTTAACTTGGAACAACTGAAAAAATATTTTGAGTAAATTATCAAATTACACGGGGGGGAGGAACACTGCAGAATGCAAAGATAAAGTTGGCTTAATACTATATTAGCAATGCTTTGAAATAAAAGCTGGAAAACAGAAAAGTAATCAGAACAACCTAAAGATCTTAACACCTCTAGTGAATAAAAAAGAGAAAGCAAGTAAAAGGTAGCAGCTATGGGATTATAGCTCAATCGATATTTCAATCATGTAATTAAGCTATCTTATTACTTTCTTGAGAATATCAGGTGTTTTACACCTGTTGCTGAAACTTTAATTGGTACATTTTCCCCTGTGTCACCAGTTTATCAGGGCAATAACCACATTTATTTGCTTTTTGGTGACCATTCTTGTTCCCTACATGGATAGTTGTTACACACCTCAACAGTCACTGTTTTCCTCTGAATATAAATCTCAGCTACATATTGGGGTTTCAATTCAGCCAGCTCCACTCCTCTGATTCCAGGAAATTTTACAAACGAAGTGTCAATATTTGGATGAGTTCCAGGTGAAAATCAGGAGAGTGGCTGAATTACAAAGTACTTTTTTTTCTCAGAAAATCTGAACTGTTTTAACACCCCAGCATGGTGTCAGTAGTCACATAATTGGCTAAGGTTACCATTTAAATAAGTTGTAAATACCCATGCAGGGCATAATAGGCAAATATTTAGGGGAAGTTGGAAGTTAACATTCAACTGCAAGATTCAAAGATGTTAGGTTGATACAAATAAAATTGATAGCGGCAAAATAGTTAACATTTTATAAAATCTAAGTTGCACTCAATAGTGCTAGGATTTGTGTCACAACCGGATATAAAATTTTCATCCTCTGTTGTGCAAGATTTCCCTAATAGTTCCTTTTATGTTTTTGCTCTGGCAATAGTCATAAAAAAGCTAAATATTCACTGATTTAGTTAATGAATGTTTATTATATACATATTAAGTGCAAAAGAGTATTTTAGATAGTAAGGAAAATAACATTCCTAAGCTTATATTCTCAGATGGAGGCAGACAGATCATAGATGGACAGACAGACAGACAGACCGATCGGTCGGTCGGTCGATCGATTGATCGATAGACTAAAAAAAAACAGGTAAGATGGTGAAAGAAGATAGGCCAGAACCAAGATTTTTAACAGCATAAGGAGGGTTTCATTGCTCAAGTGCCATTTTTAGCAGAAAACAGAGAAAAAGAGGGAGTGGGGAAAGGTGTGCATACCAGGAAACCATCCCAAGAAAAGGCATTCTCAGTAAAGGGAAAGCAGAAAGGTTCTAGGAAGCTCTTTGTTGTAGAGCTTCCTTGCATGTCTTTCCTTGTAGAGCTGTAAGGATTTTGGTTTTCAGAAATAGGAGTCTTTGGGAGAGTTTTGGAGTAGATCAATGATAACTGTAAACTACCAGGGGCTGTTCTTTTAAAGTGTCAAACTACTGCTATGATGAACAGATATTGTGCTATATAATTAGGACTGTGAGGGTGAAAGCACAAATTAAAACCTCCTGCAATCATCCAAACAAGAAGCAATGCTGCCTTGGAAGTGGAAGATAGCAGTAGAGATGATAAAGATGTTCAGATTCTGGATTTATTCTGAAGCCAGGATTTTCATGCTGACTGGATTTAAGAAGTAAGAAAAAGGGAAAGGTTCAGAATGAATAAGGAGTGGGTGTTGCGACCAATCTGGGGCTACAATGGAATGGAGGAGGATTGGGAAAATAGAAGGTTCAGTCTGGGTATCAAATATGGTAACATTAACTTCTTATTTTTGAAATGCTACTTAGAAATCTAAGTGGGGGTGTCCATCACACAGATACCCTAGTCTGGAGTTCAGAGAAACAATCTTGGTTATAGATATAAATTTGGAGTTGATAGTAAATAATTTTTAAAACCAGATCAGGTGAGATCTCTTAGGGAGAGAGTATAAGTAATAGAAGCTCATTAGTGTCATCTGCATGACTCCCTTATTATCCCCTTTGACAAAAGTCACTGCAGAAACACATCTGTGTTTGAATTTGCAATCAATTTGCACCTAGTAACATCATTTTAGAGGAACAAACAAAGGCAGACACTAAGTATTTAAACAACACATTCACAATCAGGCCTTTGTGTATTGTGTGAATGGAGGTTTGATAGTTGTGAAAAAAAAGAAGTGGTAAAATAACTTTTTATCATATAGAGAAAGATATTTCTGCAATGCTGAACTCTAACGATCCTGCTTTGTGTAAGTCTACATCATATTGATTTCTCAATTGGCAACTTCATTTCAATAAAGCATCATTATCTGTCACATGTAATTTGTGTTGTTAATTTGAATTTCATTGCTTTGTAATCTCAAAATGTATCTTAAGATAATTTTAGGAGCTAAAAGCATGACAACATTTTACCTAAGTACATGTTTGTATATTTTGTAACATTAAATGCAAAGTTATTTGTATTGAGATTAAGACTCCATGAAACTTTAAGAATCCATTAAGTATTTACATTTATGAAGCACTGATAGCAAATAGATTTCTTTCATGAGACCAATATAAATACAGCTAAGGTTAAAGGGAAAAAATATACTCTAAACTTAACATATTTATTTCTCAGTAATATATTTAAGACAATTTAAAACTTTCCATATAATGTTGATACCATTTTACAACAGCATATATAAATATACATAATTTGCAACGTTTGTGCATAAGAATGTATACATATTTAACAAGACAGAAAAATAGTGGTTAAGAGGAGAGTGTTGAAGATGAATTATTTGGGTTTCAATCCTAGCTCAATCCTTTAATAGCTTTAATTTCTTCATTTGTAAAATTGACATCATAATAATATACATGTCATAAATTTGCTGTGAATATTAAAGACACATGTGCCCAGCATACTTGAGACACAGAAATTAGTAACATAATTGTTATTACTCCTTGACAGATATGTATACACTGATGTTTTTTGCTAATAGTCCAGTCTTCACTTCCTGAAAATTACCCATCCTTACCTATAAACTCCCTCAAGATCACTTCAATAAAGTTGATGTGGGATGTTTCCACTAAGATTACTAGATTTTTTGGTATTTTCTAATGCTATGTCTTATTTAAGGAACTTTGTGACTATATAGTTTATTGTAAAAAAGGTAACAGGTAAATTTTTGATAAAATGTATAGCACAGTGTGTTAAACCATGATACAGACAATATAATTATTAGTGTCAGATAATAATATGTTTTTGAACACTTACCATATTGTTTTATGTATACTGGATAACTAATCTTCACTGAGATTCAGTGAGCTTCCCCATTTTATGAAAACAAAGAAAAATAATTAGAAATTTTCATTTATACCTTTAACACTAAAAGTCTTGATGATGACTAAGGAAACAATTGGTGTCAACAGGTAGAAAGTCTTCTCAGATATGCTATTAGCCACACAAAAGAGATAAACAGTATTTCTGTTAGGAGTTTTACTTTGAGAGTGAAAGAAGGCATAGTTATGTCAATAGGACACCATACAAAAGAATATTAAAGAAAATAGAGAAATGCAAAACCAGAAGGGGCTGGCTAAGAAAAAGCACTTCTTGAATTAAAAAGGAATAACACTGATACAAAAAGCAAACAGATAAGAATGACTCAAACTTAAAGCAGGTTAATATTTTCTAGGATACCTTCAATGTTAATTTTTACCTTGAAAGTTAATGGTTTTCTATATAATCTTAAATTACAACTACATGTGATTTGGTATTAAGGACTAATAATTGCTGTTTTATTTTAGTGGGAAAATACAGGGCAGCTAAAACAAGTATAGCTGGTTCCTAAAAAAAAATTACATTCATGAATAACATCATATGACACAGGACTTGAGTCTCTGCCTTTGGTTTCATCCCACTCCCTTTTTCCCCCTGCCCCCACCCAGAAGTCTAAGAAAATTAAAATTTGGGGTCACTACTCTGCCAAGAAGGGTGTGATAACTAACACGCCACTGATGGTCTTCGAGTTGTTCTTCATTGTATTATATTCTTTTCTTCAGTGGAACCAAGTGACTTAAGGAAAACTACAGGCTAAATCATGATACATGATACCTCACTGTTCAGAAGTACAGATTAGAGTTTCAATGACAGATTACTTTTTGAGAACTTATTCTTTGTCAAATGTTGTACTGAGAACCTTACACCTTAATTTGCTAGATTCTCATAAAAGTCTTGAGCGTTAGAGATAATCATCTTTTTTTTCTGAAATCAGTATTTTATTTTATTTTTTTAATATTGTACTAGTGTTTATTAGTTTTTAAAATTTATTTTTATATAATAATCATATCTATTTTACAGATGGGAAAACTGAGACATTAAGTCAATTGCCCAAAAGTTACAGAGCTAGAAATTGTATTTAGAATTTTATGAATTCTGCCTTAGCTGTAATCCCTATACTTCCACTTCCCATTATTTCTGGCATGAGGATAGATGATGGATTCTGTAATCTAATGATTTTGCTTGAGATCTGCAAATTTTCCCAGGTTCAATATTGAAACCTGGGTGTAGATAGGAGGGGGGAAAGAGTCATTTCCATTAAGACAAAGGTGACATATTCAATTATAAAGTTTTCTAAGGCAGTCTGAGAAATAGGACATCAAAATAAAAAGCTGGTTTCAAAGGATTCTAGAGGGAGTTGGAATTCCCTTATGGCTAAGGGTCACAACTGAGACAGAGATCTTCACAGCGGTATGTTTGATTAAGGTCTAGACAGAACTTGTATCATCCTTAACTGGGATAAATAGAATGAGCAGGCAGAGAATTTGCCAATTTTAGAAACTGCAATTTGAGCTTAGAAGAAATAATTCTTCAGAAAGAACAATATTCTTCTGGGGAAATATACTTTAATGAGACATTTGGTTATCCTCGTATTCTGGGACACCTTTGGAAAATAAAGATTGAAAAAAATGTGATAAAGTAACAGAAAACTTCAACTTTTCTTGATTTTGTAGGGGTGCAGTCTTAGTCTTTTGGGGTAGAAAGGAAACCAAACTATCAAACTGTTTAAAGTCCAGGGGATTACATTTCTATCATAGCCTATGTGGGTTATGTCCCCTGGAGTTGTGGTCAGTCATAAAGGGAAGTTCTGGCAAGGAAGGACTTAGACTCAGAAAAGATGAAAAACAAAGTGGATATGGACACTAGGGGTCAACAGGGATATATTGTGGGATGTCATGGATGTCATAGTATGGTGGGATGCCAATGGATGCCAAACCTTAGTGACACTTATACTGATTTTCAGCACTGTATAATGAAATTAACTTAAAGTGATATTGGATTTTAAGTGTCATCTAGGCAATACTCAGACTTTAACTTTAGAACTGCAAGAAGGTCTTATACATGGAACATCATATACAAGTAAAATTGTGTGGAGGATAGCAGAAAGAGTAATGTTTAAACTTGAATTAATGAAAACCATAAAATTGCAGCAGTAGAGAGGTTTTCTTTGTTTTTGTTTTTTGTTTTCACTCTTAAAAGAAAAAAATTACTAGGAGTAAATTTTGGTTTATATTGAGTTTATATGCCCCAGATTTCTAGAGCAGGAACAAAGTATCTTTCTCTTTAATAAGGGACCTGGCAAATTCCCAAAGGATGAGTGCCAGTTATGCCCTCATCTGTAAACATTTTAAGATCAATACAGACAATGTTCTGGCTACCTCAAGCTTCATATCAATAAGACTTCCCTGCAACAGATCTGTGAGGATGACCTCATATCAGCTGAAGTCTTAAGCATTAGGGACAGTCCTATTATCTTCATTGGACAGTCCATTTTAAAAGTAGTTATGTTTACACTGGACTTTACCAGAAGGCACTGAGATAAGCATGAAAATGTACAAGTAGATTATTTAGATGCTGATGCCATGAGTACAAATGTGGGGAAGTCAGAAAGGAAAGGGGAAGAGATAATAATATTTTACTGTTTGTTGGGTTATACTTATGGGCAACTGGAGTTTAATTTTGCTAAGAAACTTAGAAGAGAGTATACAACAATTTCCATATTTAATCCAAATGAGAAGAAAGGGAGCTTGGGTCAGTCTACTTAAAATGGCCCATCTAGATACTTATTAGAAATGCAAACTGTGGACTTCATCTCTGAATGAACCTAAAAATCCTTAAACATTTTGAGACTTAAGCACATTAAAGTTTAAACAAAACAAACAAAAAAAAAATACACTTTTATCTACAACTCTTGTCAGTCATTGATTGAAAGGCTCCTAGGCATTAACTGCCCAGTACTTTGTGTTCCCTCTTTCCCTTCAACCTGAACTGGCTTCTGAAGTCACAGAAAGCCCTCAGGCAGTCAGTGGTACATCTTGCAAGTGGGAATCCTTATATTTACCTACCTTAGAAATGGTGCCTTAAGGAGTAGGAAGGGCTACAACTCTGGTATGCTTCTGGATCTCTCCTTAAGAAATAACAGATATGATTCAGCTCAGCAGACAGATTTTCTTTCTATCCCACATACTTGTTTAGTCCTTTAGCATTCCAAGAAAAAAGTCTTCCCTAACCAAACCAATAGGTAAGAACAATAGCCTTGAATTCATGAGAATCTGAGCAAGAGCATCTCAGACATCCAACCAACCTTGGATAGGGGGTCAGGAATGATGGATCTTAGCTTAAATAGATAAAATATGAGCTCTAACTATAGAATAGCTGAATCTTAGTGATGTCCTCTCTTCTGACTAATGTGGAATACAGGACAACAAAATAGAGACTATCATCTCTGGCTCTGCAAAATTGAATCTGAACTTCAACCAATAGGTATATGCCCTGGATGACTACAGATAAGTTAATTCAGTTGCTTCATCTGTAAAATAAGGATGGTAATAAAATGTTCTAGAACTTGTCACCACAAAAAGGGAAGGAGTGCTACTATGGCCTTGGGATCAGGTACCAATTTCCCCCAACTGCTTCCATGCCATGAACTTCTCAGATGATAGGTAGATAGATAGATAGATAGATAGATAGATAGATAGATAGATAGATAGATAGATAGATAGATAGATAGATAGATAGATAGATAGATAGATAGATAGATAGATAGA
>PVHY01001535.1:0-38727 GCA_004024945.1 Uropsilus gracilis | reverse complement strand
TGTAGTAGATTATCCCGCTTGAATGCCACATGGTGAATTTGAGGTATCTCTCCCACCTTCTAGTAAACTGAGCACTGCCCAACTCATAGTTTGTTTTCCCTTGATGGGAGGTTATCTGTACTTATCACAAGCTTTCAGGTCTCAGCAGTTCCAGTACGGGATGAGCCTATTTGGCTAGATGTTTGCCCACAGGGTATGAGCAGATTTTCAGTCTGGTCAGGAGTCCCTCCTGGACGCCTTCTATCTATTCCCTTTGACCATCTCACCAGTGAAAGCCCCTTGAGCACACCAGTGTTCAATTATTGCTTTGAGGCATGTGGATTGCCAGAAAATGCATTTTTAGGAAAATCTTTTAGAACAGAAAAAAAATGGGTTTTTCCCCATAACAGTTTGGGGATGCTGAGTACCTCTTAGTTCCATGTAATTGCAATTTGTTTCACTGACAGGGAATGAACCTCCTGATTACAAAAGTTCTTAGGGTTTCTATGAAAATAAATGGAAATTATGAATATAAGCAGATAAGAACAATGCTTTTGACATTTATAAATGCTCATTGAACATGAGAGTACAGTTGCAGGGGCACCATCAAGTGTATCAAAACCAAATATAATGTCATGGCAAATTTAACAGTGTCCTGCAGTTTGGTGATCTAACAGTATAAATAAATGCAATGTTTATTGAGGGTCTATCATTCACCTAGCATGGCAATAGGAGTTAGGGTAAAGAAGAAAAAAACAAAAACAAAACAGAGCCTAGAGAGCTCAAGTGAACTCTGACAAAACAAGATATGAAAAAATGTGATCTAGTTAAAGAGATAAAACAGTTTCAAATTCTATGTCACTTACCAGTACAACTAACTCTAGACAGGTATAATATGGGTGGGAATTAGAGGAAGGAAGGTTCAGAATGTAGTGCTGTAGCCAAATTTCAAAGTAGGACAGGGTACTTTGCCTGAAATAAGGTCTAAGCCTGAGACACATACTAAAAACAGTCTTAAGATGAGTTCAACGCTATGCCCAGAATCTATAACAAAAAGACCTCTGCAATCAACCAAATATTTCCCTTGAAGCAAACCTTACTTGATCTAAAGCGGCCAGTATCTGTAAAATAGTTCTACACTAAGATTAAGATCTTATTCATCCAAAAATTCTCTACTGCCATGTCTATGACTATTGGCCCAACAGAGATACACAAAAGATTTAGTAGATTCTGCCCATTGCCTTCCTTTGGGTTCTTCCAGGTCCTAAGTCCCTCTGAAGCAACAATTTATATCTTCAAAATTGAGCCTCAGAAAATATATATGTTCACACTGTGATTGAAGATGGCGTAGCCAAATTACTGCCCATGAAAGGAAAATACAACAACTGGAAATTTGAATAAATGTAGAAAACTTTACTTATAGGACCTCACCAGAAGAACAGTGGGGGAAGAATCTCAGACACCTAGGAGCCTAGAAAAGTAAACATAAAGTGTCCCTACACTGCCATCCAAGGAGAGCTAATATAGTATATACCCAGCAGGACTAGCGTAGGAAAATCTGGTGTCAGAGATAAACTGCAAGGTTAACAAAGAATGTTTTTTTAGATGCAATATTCTGCACCCTTCTCACATGTAATGCAAGGAATATCTCCTAATAAATACTTGCATAATAACTTCAAAATATCAACAAAAGTAGTATAATAAAGCTAATAAATAATATTTATTGAGCTCTAACTATAAGTACATATATTCTGAAGCATATACAAATTTATATGTGGACTAACTCTACAATTCTAGAAAGAAGATATTATTTATTCTCATTTTACATTATTCTCATTTTATGATGAAAAACTGATAAATTAAGTAACACTAAAATTCTCACAACCAATAAATAACAGAGCTGTGATTTGAATGCATAGATTCTGGTTTCAAGGCCTATTCTATTGACCATTATAAATATAATTATATCTTGTAGTTAAATACTAATTTGTAGAATATATGTCTAATTTGAATAGTCTATCCACATGTTTTGTCCCATCCTTGAATTTAGTTAGGGCTGCACATAGAAATATGAAGAAAGAATTGTGAAAAACAAAAATAAAAATATTCTATGAAAAGTCTAAAAATGTTTAAGAGCTAAATAAAGTTTAGTCATTGTGAATAAAGGCAAGCAAGTCTTACAATACATATTCAGCATATAAAATTTAGCTAAAACTTCTTATCAGTTTCAGTAAACATAGTCATATGATGCCTTCCCAGTAAAATCTCCAAAACATTACAAACTTTCTTCATTTGAAATCATGCCTAACATTTATTCCCACAAGAATTCAATTTTCTGAGAATGGCTTTTTAGTCTGTTGAAATGACACATCAAAACTTAATCCTGAAAAATATGACAAAGTTGTTGACTGCTGGGAATCAATGGTAGCATTGACTATAGTAACATGATGTAATCAAAGACAGCTCATTTAAAAAAAAAAAAAAAAGAGGCATAAAGCCTACTAGAAAGCCAGAAAACAAGAGTCACCATAAGCCATAGGCATGACACATAGCAAAAATGGTTTTCTATGGAATGGGGGGCATGACTTAATGGAATGGCTGATTATGACTACCAAGTAAATGAGTATAGATACTAGAAGAAAATAAGCATGGAGTCAAAAAAGAGAAGAGCAACTTTAAAGTGAAACTACATTGAACAGGAACTATTTTTTAGTGTAGGTGTTTTTTTGTTTTTTTGTTTTTTTCTGAGCAGATGTAGTATCACAATATCCTGATTAAAGGATTGGTGAAAATACAATGGCTAGAAAAATGTCAGGATATTCAAGGCATTGTTTAACTATCTTCAAGGCTGCTTTCTAGTTTCTGGTGATAACAGTATCTTTATTTTAATTCAACAACTTCAAACAAAAACTCATTCTGGGAAGGGCCCTATATTAGGTGCTGAGGGATACAAACTGAAAAAGAACTAGAGTCTTCCCTGAAAGGAAACAAAATAATTTAGTATTAACCCAATTAGATTCTCTCTTTGCTTCTAAGAAGTCAATGATTACTAGGTGATAAACTCAAGTATTTATGAAGTGACTAGTGAGATGATGGCAAAGCCCTAAGTGGTATGTTTGAGGGTATTAGTTAACAAACAATTACTTAATATCTACTATTTACACAGCAAAGGACTTGCAAGGATGGGCATATAAGAAAATCAAGACAATGTCTTCCAATCCTTCAGGAATGTAGCATCTATTTAGTTACAAAGATAAGAACAAGATTTAACCACATTATTATGTGGTTAAAAAGGGGAATAAGCCAAAAAGAAAAAGAGAAAAGGGGGAAATTTGCAGGAGTAATATATATATATATATATAGTTTCAGTTGATAAAAGGACTCATAATAGTGAAAGAATGTGGTCTTGTTTTCATTTTGAAAAACATTTATCATGCTTATCTCAGTATCCTTTCTACTGAGCTACTTTATTCTCCACTAACTCTCTTGGTTTGCTAACAAGAAATAAAAATCAGAACACTTCCAAATCAAGACTTTAGCAATTAGGTTTTCCCATTTCAAAAGGCAGTATTTAAATGATTCTTAGTGTCACTTCAGAAAGAAACCTACAGAACTTTTACTACTATCCTCAATGTAAACAACTTTCATCAGATGAATAAAACCGTTAAGCCAATGTTGAAGCTCTTCACATGAGATATGTCAGAAAAGAGCAAAGTGTTGTCAATTAGATGGTCATGATCCCATCTATAAAAGATCCCCTATGCTCTTTGTCTGTTTTAACTTAAATGTTCTTATCTTTTATTAGTCAAAATCACCCGGTTATAATCAATATTAGTAATTTCTGTTCATTTTGAGGGATACAGTCTTCCTAGAAAGAATGAGTCAGTAAAAGCCCACATTAATAACTCAAGTTATATTGTATTTTGACCTTCGGTCAATAAATAGGAATATATGGTATTATAAACTATCCTATATTTTATATACTTGGAAATTATTGCTAGTTCATGGAGATAGGTGCAGATTATAATAAGGTCTCCACTTCCATAAAACATGTTAGAAATAAAAGATCTAATACTGAATTTTACCATATATGTATACATGAATTTGTAAGCAGTCAAATAAGCTGTTATGTAAGCTCAACAAAGTCCCAGGGCTTTTTTTTTAGTTTTTATTTTTTTAATTAATTAATTAATTAATTTTTATGGGAATAAAACAAGTACAGATAGGTATACATATTATAATACCATAATTACAAAATTATAAACCATGCAAAATAATATATTATTTACTCATATGTGCAATTTAAAAGCTTCAAACACCACAGGAATGATAAACATCAAATCCAGTGTACTGATTTTTTTTTTTTTGAGACTAGGTCTCACTATTTTTGCCCATGGAACCGCAGGCTCGCGTTGCCTGGGATACCACGGACTCAAGGGATCCCTAGCCTCAGCTTCCCAGGTAGCTGGGATTACAGGTGTGCGCCACCATGACCAACTATTTTTTGAGGACTATGCCTCGCTACATTGCCCCAGCGGGACTCAAACCGCGATCCTCGGTTCTGGCCGTGACTTCCTAGACTACCGCTTACAGGCATGCACCGCCATGCCCAGCCTGTACTAATTATTATTTCTGGGAATGAATAATGGGGAATAAGATAGAAGAGATGTCCAGAGAATGTCAACTATCTCTGTGATGGCTGATTTTTTTTTTAATTTTGCATATACATGTGTATTTATATATATTACATTACTGAAGACCCCGGGGTCTTCCCATCTCCCTATCACCCGTTAACTATTCAGCTCTTTTGTGCCCTTTGCCTCCCCGACCTTTGTCCTCCTCTCTTGCTCTATTGTTCAGCCCCATTGGTTGTTTCTAATTTTTCTGATTCGTTTCTCTGTTTTTCCCTATATCCATCATATAAGGGAGACCATCCTTTATTTCTCTTTTTCTTTTTGACTTATTTCTGCTAATATGAATCCTTCTAGTTCCATTCATGTTGCTGCAAATGTTTCTTTTTTTTTTTTTCAAAGTCCCAGTTTTCTCACCACATAAGTTTTCTGATAATTTTCAATGCAAGGTTTCACAGAAGCAGGTTTACACCATTATACCTGCAGTATTCACCAAATTTTCTAATAAGTAAGTAGCAGAATGCCGTAAATTTGACCTAACACAGGAAAAAACAAAATTCTCCAAAAGACTATCCAACTCATAGATTCTTAAATCCTTTTCTTTCCTAAATAGAGATGCCTATATACTATTTCTAACCATGCTACACATTTTTATCTGTTTCACTAAAAAAAAAAAAAAGAATCATGTCTAACACCCACCAGAGAATTCCATGAAAACTAGGTAGATAGATATTTGACATCTTCTTGTAACCATTTGTTTGGGAAAAAAAAACAAACTTCTGACTAAATTCTCCCTACTATGTGGAAAACCTTTGTAGTTAAGATTTCAGATTTGTTTACATCAAAAATTAGGTATTTACTTGTGATAATTTTTCTGATTTCATATATTCTTTGGCCTATTAGAAAGAAAATAATCATGCTTTGATTTTTATTTAATATAAAACTAAACAAACAATTTGGAAGAAGTGGAGCATAATTTTGTTTTGGTATAAGTCATTGAGACATTTAAATGATTCTTTGTAAAAAAAAAAAAGATAGGGGAGGTGGTGGGTGACCCCCAATGATGTGAAACATATATATATATATATATACATATATATATGTTATCTATATATCTATCATATATATATATATTTAAAAAAGAAAGTTGTTAAGAGAATGGATTTTAAATGTTATTAGCACACTCCTACAAAATAGTAATTATGTGAGGGCACAGAGATGTTAACTAACTTTACTATAATACTTTACTGTATTATATCTGTATATCTGTATTAAATATATCTGTTATTTATATATTTGTATTAAACTATTATCATTACCTTAAATTTACATGTGTTATATGTCAATAATATGCCAATAATATCTCAATAAAACTGGGAGGAGAAAAGGAAAAAATGATTCTTTGTAAAGAAGCTGTAAAGAACATTTTGTTTTCCTTAGCTACCGAAAACCACCTATTGACAGTAATGTTGCCTTTTTTTTTTTTAAGTTCTCTTTAGTGATTCCTTTAAATGATTTTGTGAGGGAAGTGAGGTCACTGAACAAATAACTTGATAGCCATTATTTATTAGACGCCTTAGAAATGGGTCATTATGATTTCCACAAAAAATTAAACAAATGCGTAATTCTTCATTTTCTCATCTTGAGAAAATCTGAGCACTTACTAAGTATCCCCTCCAAAAAAAATCCCTTAATAACGTCTGTAATTCTTAAACAAGAAAAATAAAATTGAGGGGAGATGATGTCTTTGTAAGTATACAAATACTAGACTTTGAAGTGTTTGTATACATAAGCTATTTTAACATTAAAAGCCACTCAAATGCCTTTGAGTTGAACCACACTCATGTAAGTAACTGTCTTCTTTCATCAAATGTCCATGCTTCCTCTTTCCCAGTCATCAAAATAAATTGCTAACCATCAGTAGTTGGGAAAAAGAACTTTTCTAACACCAAGATCAAATCGAAGGCCCCAAGATACTGGAACTCTTTTCTACTAAAGTAAAGGAATCTCTTTTATTATTCTCCTTATGGTTGTCAACTAAGATTCTTTTAGGTAATCATAAGTAAGAGTATCATGTTTCCAGCTTTGCTAGAAATTCACCACAGGGTTCTTACTTAGCTCAGCCATAAATAAGGCAAGTATTCTATAAATTAACAAAATGTTTCTGGATCAACATTTCTAATAAGTATATATCCAACATGCATACATACAAACACACACAAACATACTTCTTCAATGATGTAAATCCTTTTCATTTCATCATCACTCTCATAATGTGTGCAGTCTAAGATAACCCAAGTTAGAGCAGTAGAACAGCACATTTGCAAAAATCAGGACAAGGCAACAACTAAGCATGAATAGCAAATGAATAGTATAAATACACTTCTCTGGGGCACATTTTCTTTTAAATTGATTTCCAGGGTAATGTTTCCAAAATTACTGAAAACTACATAAAGTACAACCAACTTAACTCTTTAAAGAAAATCACACCAACACAGGAATGTCACTCTCCCTCAGAGTCTGTAAATTTCAATGCCAGACATTTATATATCTATGAATATTAAAAGAATTTTCTGGTAGTACACCAGAAAATCTTCAGTGTGTCAGCAAGCTGCCTGTTCAGGTTTTTCAGTTTGGAAATACAAAGTAAGAAGTGACAGTATCTGCACACCTTTTATATATGCTCAGGACAATAGTAAAAAAGAGGTGAAAAAAATCATAATCTAGACTACAAAAAAGTATATAACAAGTGTATATGATGAAAGACTTAAGTTTTGTATTAGAAAAAAACATGAACACATCTGAGAACGTACAAAATCACTGTGAGATACCTTTTTACAGTGACACCCATGAATGCTGACAGGTAGGAACACATAAAGCAAAAGGAAAAAAACATGTTTTAATTTGGATTGAATCACTATAGATAAATACACACTGACTGGATGACCAGTTGTCAAATGGGGCAGACTAATGCAAGGAAGAAATAAATGTGACTTTCTTAGATTTCAATTCAGATTAATATAAATAAAAGGAATAAAATTCTAGTCTGATTCTTTTTAACTTTAATTATAAGTCCAGTATATGCAAATTAAAAATATCCAGGCAGTATAGAAGGGCATAAAATAAAGAGGAAAAGTCTCCTTCTCTACCAAAACTTTAGATAGATAGATGATAGATAGATAGATAGATAGATAGATAGATAGATAGATAGATAGATAGATAGATAGATAGATAGATAGATAGATAGATAGATAGATAGTATACTCTAAAGCCATATGGCACATAACTTTCAATTCTTTTTATTCTGACTTTCTCCAAAAAATTAAGGCAATTCTCCTTATCCACAAACATAAATAGTTATATGGTGTGATATTTCAATGAATAACCTTACTGTTATTTTTGTGTATTTGGGTTAGTATCTTTCTATAATCACAAATTTTATTAATGTTCCTATAGCCTTTTATTAAATTCTCTACATTCAAGTTCTACTCTGGCAAGCAGTTCAAATGTCCAAAGAAAAATACCATTCTATTATCCTTACTTTAACTTAGTATACCACTATACAATCAGCTCCAGCTTCCTCCATCCATCCTGCTCTTCAAACATAAATGTATAACCTGGTTAACTTTAGCCCAAACAACGATAGAATGTCAATTCAGAAAATCACTCCTAATTAATATCCTCTGAGAATTCTTATTTCTGCCTTTCCTTTTGACTCCTATTGAGTTATATAGATGCTTTTAAAAAATACTATTTATTTTTAACTAATACTTAATACTAAGAAATCACCTAAGACCTGCTACTCATGCATCACCAGAATAGAATATGTACAGAGTTTCTAACTTCCCTACCTCTTGCAAAAATACTTTTAATCAGAAAAATATTCAATTTAGCTAACAAAAAAATGATTAATTAATTTGAAGAAAAAGCAGGAAAGTTAATTTTTTTTTTTTTGAGACTACATCTTGCTATTTTTGCGTGTGGAACCACCCGGGGTATCACAGACCCAAGCAATCCCCAGCCTCAGTTTCCCAGGTAGCTGGGATTACAGGCGTGTGCCACCACACCCAGCTATATTTTTAGGACTAGGTCTCGCTGTGTTGCCCTGAGCAGGACTCGAACTGCAATCCCCAGGCCCAGCTGCTTCATAGGCTGAAGCTTACAGACATGCGCCACCATGCCTGGCTAGGAAAATTAATAAGTAAGAGTTTAATTTGACTGTTCAATTCAATCAAATCATTTAGTCTGTATAGACCCATATGTGAATTTACAATCTCACAAAATAACATGTCAAACACCTGTGTCAAACACCATGGCATAGCATGCTAAGGAAAATTGACCACTACATTAACAGGAATTGAGAGATGTTATTATTGTTATCACTATTACAGATCATGTCTCAGAGGGCAGTCTAAATATGATAAAAGTATGTTTATTGCAGGATAAGACAGAATGACAGGACTACATGCACTTCACTCTGAAGTAACTGGAAATATCTGACAAAAATATTATGGCACCATAGTCTCAAAAACAGAACATCAAATAGTACAGAAGAGTGAACCTGAGAAAACAGAAGTGAATGCAATGATCCCTGTTATTGCTTCAACTTATACTCTAAAGAGATTTTTTTTCACATTTTAACATAGGGAGAGGGAACTGAGGTTAATATGAAAATCTTCCTGGGCTGACATAGCAAAGCTTCCAAAAATGTCAAGAAGGCTATATTGGCAGAATATTCAGAGACAAAAGTCATACAGGAGAATTATAAGATAACTATACTGGTGAGCACAAATGTCTGATAGAACTACTCCAGGGGAGAAATCTTCAATACTCATGCATGTCTGGGAAAAGTTTATGTTCTAATTAGCCAAAATTCAAAACTAGCATAATGTATGACACATCAGGTAGAGTACTCTTAAGATGTGAGGAAAATTAGTCCTAAAATAATATGTGCTTGGTCCTGCCTAACAAAACTAAAAAAAGCAAATTTAAATTGCATTTCTACATAATAGCAATAGCTAAAAATTTAATAACAATGATTACCACTTACCACAATATCAAAAATATCTAGTATTTAGGGATAAATTTGACAAGAAATGTGTAAGACCCACATAATGAATGTCATAAAAGAGTGCTGAAAGAAAATGATGAAAATCTAAATACATGAGAATACACCATCTTCCAAGGCTTGATATTACAAACTTGATATTGCAAAGACATCAATTCACCCCAAATTGGTCTGCAAATTTAGTACAATCCAATTAGCAAGCTGATTACGTATATACTTAAAGTACTGCTGTATGTATAGCATATAATATTCCTGTCTTTGTTCAGGATGACATAACAAAATACCACAGATGACATATCAAAAATTTTTGTTTCTCATAGTTCTTGTGCCTGGGAAATCCGAGACTGAGGTGCTTGCAGATTCAGTTAATGAAGACCCTTTTCTTGACTTCCAGACAGCTGCTTCCTAGATGTATTCTCATATAGTAGAGAGAAAAATGCTCCTGCGTCTCTTCTTCATTTTTACAAGAATATTAAGCTCATCCTAGGGGCTCCATTTTAGGGCCTCATATAAATCTAATTGCCTCAAAAGTTTCCTCATATCTCATATCATTGTATTAAGGGGGCTAGAGCTTTTGGATATGAATTCGGGAGACACAAACATTCAGTCCATAACAACTTCCCCATATATGGAAAGCAAAGATAAGGCTAAGACAAATATGAAATGGTAAAAAAATTATACTAATGCTAAAATTCCTGCAGAGATTCAGGAAAAAAAAAAGAGGAATAACCTTCTGTGTTGGTGGGAGATTGGAGACCGTGAAGGGAGAGGAAAGAAATAAGATTTTACATGGATGACTGTTAAAAACCAAGACTGACATATGGCTTCCAGTCAGGAGGAAAAAAATCCAGATGGAAAGAAGTAAAGAAAATGTGAAATGTGGAAAAAAGAAGAAATACATTAAAGACAAAGAACATATTCAATTTTCTGACCTGTGGTATACCCAAATGGGAGACAACTGGGGGTGGGGGGGAGCTATAAGATGAAATTGATTCATCATAAAAGATTTGCATACTGAATAACTTCCAATGTTCAGTGTAGTTTAACTTTGCTTTTCTCCTCACTAAAATACATGGACTACACATATCACAAAAGGTTTCAATGCACAGGTTAACATGATATTGTGAAAAATGTATATTTTCTATGTATTTTACTGCCACTGGATCTTGGTTTTAACTAGCAATCATAACAAGATCAAACTGGAATCATCTCCAAACTGTAGTAATAATCTCTGCTTCCTATCTTTCTGATTTCTCTGACCTAAAAAAAAAATCTAATAACCATTGGTGATGATAAAGCCTGAGATCTGTAATTACAGGCCTCTGATCAACTTCTATTTTAAATCTATGGACAAAGAAATGAACATCACCTAAAATATAGTTTTAAGATTCTACTTCTACCACACTAAAATATGTAATTTTAACAAGTTCTGACTTAAAATACACTAATCTCTGTAGATGAGTATTTTAAGTGTCTTATAATCACTGTGCTTATTAGCAAATCACTAATACATTATGTGATTTTTATATTAGTCAAACCTATCGACTTCACAAAATAAGGGAAATGTCCCAAATAACATTCTACAAATAGTGAATTATTATTAGCTCATATCTTTATTAAGCAGTTTTCATTAAGTTACCAAACTTTATAACAATAAACTATAAGGACAAATGCACAATTACACAACATTCCTTTATCATAGTTTCTGAGTATGCCAGAAAAAATGAGCAATGGCAGTAAAATAAGCTCCCTTAGGGCTCACCAGATACATTTACATTAAGACAGGAACATTTGCTATTAAGCATCTCAAAAAACTCTGCAACCCATTAAGCAAAGATAAGCCAATCTGTATCAGAATAGACATTAAATGGGAGTGATTGATATATTAGAAACCAAAACTGCCCAAATTCTTGGCAAAGTCCCACGGTGACATTCAGTATTGCCATATCTTTCAAGACAAAATATTGTTGGATAAAATATAAATATTTGTGGAAAGAAGTAGTAACTTAACTAAACCAAAGGAGAAAACATAATTTTAAGATAGTAGTGGTCTTTTTTAGTCTAATTTTACTCTTATTCTTTCACTCTTTCAGTGAAAAAACTGTAAGCCTGCTATTCAAAGCCTATCTAAGGCAGTGCTATTCAAAAGAAATATAATTCAAGTCACAAATGTGAGCCAGTATGGGGCTTTAAATTTTGTAGTGGTAAAATTAAGTAAAGCAAAGCAGACTAAATCAATTTAATATTTCATTTAACCCAGTATACACAAAATATGATAATTTCAACATATAACCAATACAATAAATTATTAATGAAATATTTTATATTTTTTACAAAGCATTTTACATTTTACATATAATTTAGACTTGCAGTATACTTACATGAGTCATATTTCATTACTCAAAAGTAAGTAGGCTAGAGGCTACAATAAGTTAGAGAGCAATTCTAAAACTATGACTCAAAATTCCATCTTCCACAAAGAACTCAATCAAATTCACATTGTAACTCTCCAGCCTAATACACCACTGTACTTTACCGGATAGAATAAGTTCAGGCAAACTCATTTACCAATTTAGTTCCTTCTAAGTGATTTCATATACTGATAATAAAAATGTGTTACTTGCAAAGTTTTCTGTAACATGATGAATAATTGCTATAAATCCAAGAATGAGTTTTTCTTAAAGGAAATAAAGACATTTCATTTAACACATAATGAAAGTAAACTATTATCTATAATATCTATTTAAAGGTAATGGGAAATCACCACAAAGTTTTACTACAATTTATATACTAAAGTAGTACAAATCCTTTTCATTAAAATTTTACAAAACATTTATTTTCTAATCATTTTCCAATCATTATATTCTAATCATAAATATGGAATTATTTTATTTATTTGTTTGTTTGTTTGTTTGTTTGTTTGTTTGTTTTTGAGACTAGGTCTCGCTATTTTTGTCCATGGAAGCGCAGGCTCACATTCCCCGGGTACCACGGACTCAAGCAATCCCCTGTCTCAGCTTCCCAGGTAGCTGGGATTACAGGTATGCACCACCACTCCCAGCTATTTTTTGGGACTAGGTCTAGCTGTGTTGCCCCGGCCTGGACTCAAACTGCGATCCCTAGCCCCAGCCGCTTCATAGGCTGAAGCTTACAGGCATGAGTCACCGCACCGGACAAATAATGGAATTTTAAGTATTACATTTACAGATATGATGTCTACTTTTTATAGTTCACTTCCCAAACAAAAGTTGTCATGACTTTAGTGTCAAAAGTAAAGTCACTTTAAAAGCTCTATATTTGTCATACTATAGGTTATGTAAATTACTATTTCCTCTCCAGATTTGACTCATTTAATGCCACTGTAATTCTATAAAACAATAGCATTTGCCAGCAAAAAAAAAAGCTTTTTCTTGTCTTCATCACTATGTGTTATTAATACCTATTGTTTAATCTATGTTTTTTCAAAGTCATCACTAAAAAATAATATTCTCATGAGCATTAACCATTTCCTTACATTATCTGTTTAACAATAAAACACAAATGCTGGTGTATGTATATGTGAACTATAGATAGATATTTACATCCAAAAGAATATTATCCATACATAAAAAGGAATAAGGTATTGCAATATACTATAAATTGAATGAACCTAAGTTACCTTACATTAAGTAAAACAAATCACTACACACAATGTTGCCAAAAATATTAGCTCTGTGTGTCTGTGCATAGCTGCACAAATTTATATTCTCACCAACAATATATAAGGATTCCCTTTTTAAAGATATAAGCCCAGCAGGTGGGTGAACAGAATTCTCTAGAAATCTCAACATATATCCAACTCTGTACTTTCATACCCAAGGAAACTGCCAGAATAATCCGAAAGCCATTGACAACCTACCATATAAACCAAAGTTCCTCAAAACACATTACTCTAATACTAAAACAGAATTGTCTCTACTTGTCTCAAGTTCCTACCCAAGCTAATAATAGAAAAAATAATAAATAAATCCATAATGGGGATAAAAGCTTAGGGGTACTTCACTTAAGTAGGATAGGCTCTTTTTCCAGCAACTTAAACTACCCAGAACCCAACTCTCATGTTTTGTCTTCTCAAGCCACTAATGGCAAAAGAATCTTGGAAACCTTATATTTGCATCAGGGTAACAATTAATTGCTATGTTCTTCCTCAGTAGAGTTTGCTGGCCATCACAATCATTAGCCAAAAGCATAAATTTGATCATATCATTGATGTCTTGGATTTCTATTCTTAATCCTATTTTTGTACCAGATTTTCTTTGTGATCTCATTCAGGTTCATATTCTCATACCATATCTATCTGTGGCATTGATCTCTCATCTGCGTTTGAAACAAAAAAGTCAGAGAAAAGCTACTAGTGTGAAGAAAAGATTCTTGGGGAAACAGCAAGACTAAATTCAGGGGCGATATCACCACACAACACACACACACACACACACACATACACTATAGCTCTACACAGAGACAAATGAGCTTCAATTTTCAATTAACCACTTTCTAAGTATATGTCTGTGGGTACATCATTCTGTGATCTTCATGCCCTTATTTAGTAAATGAAGACATAAAACAGTACATACCTTAGAGTTATGGTAAAGTCCAAATAATAAATGTAATTGACTATAAGAAATTGAATATATATGGAATGCCTATATATATGTGTGGAGATATATATATCTACATATGGAATAAAATGTCTAAATAATATATGCAATTGAATGCAACAAAGGGTCTGACATCTATTTGATGCCTAGCAAAAATGGGCTAGAGTCTTTCAACAAATATGCATGAAAGTATAACTAAATATTGGACGATCGTTAATGTTAGTCAATATGCAAGTACTAACAATCATTAGTGCAAATCCTCACACCTTTACAAGTCCTTTGCTGTATACAGTGTGTTTTTGGGCAAGAATGTTTGTGTCTGTGTTTTTAAATCATTTGGAGTTTGTAAAGGGTAGAATTTCAAATTAATTGCTAAAAAGGAACATAGCATTATTTGGCAGTTCAACAAGTTAATTTACCAACTATAAATTCAGAAGAGAGCAAATACATCCTAGGTAAGAGGTAAACAGGCAAAGAGAAACACAGATACTTAAAAATTGGCTTGTGCATGTAAAAGGCCACCCACTGTTCTTAATTATTTTGGAAGTCAGATAGTAAAAACTTTAAAGTTCCTTTGTGTGTACTTTCTTCAAGTAAGAATGCAATCTTTGACATGTAGACTTTAAAAGGTTACATTACTAAGGATTAAACTGATCCATTAAAGGAACAGGATAGCCCTATGTTGATACTCATTTTAAAAGTGGGAAATAATGAAAGTATTTATTGTGGTCCATCATAAACTAAGAATCACAAGAGTTAATGGAATTTAATGTAAATACCAATGAAATAATAAAACTGTAATTTGATAAACATACACCGATCCACATTTCAATAAAAATGTATATAATGTGTATAACTAAAAGTTTAGGTGTATCATTTTACTCTTACAGCTTTATTTAAATGATTACCTGTATTTCCATGTCAAAAAAGTCTCTTAGAAAACACTTGACTTTACCCAAAAGAACTTTTCTGCAGTGATTACAAAGAGATGTCTTACTGTTAGCTGAGAGCACTTATAATAGAAAGTTTTCATTGTAACTTGTCACCAATTTAATACCTTCTAAAAATCCCTCAGTAAGAGTTTTAACAATCCCTGATTTCTTTTTGACACCTTTGAGCAGAACAGAGGGGTGGGATTACATAAAGCAGTCTTTTGTGTTTCTTCCTTCCTCTTACCTGCATTCCCAATTTATAATTACTGTGAAAATCAGTTTCTTGGCTGGGAAAAGACTCCTAAGGATTTCAAAAGAGAACTCCTAAAGAATTAAAGTTCTAGGTATTTCAGATGGAAATTCTGAAACTGGAATGAGAAATTTAAATTCAATTAGCAAAAATCACCACAGTTGGAACAACAGCTACAATAAAACCAATTGTACACACATTGCAAGTATATGATATAAGCATTAAACACTGGGTTAGTAGCTTCTTGAGTTTAAAGTCACTCAGACTGTACACCAATGCATTTGCCTTGCTATGTGCATGTTTCATACACTTGCTCTGACACTATATATACACTTCAACAAATGGTCACATCAGTCATGACATTTAGTGTTTAGCTTTATATTTAAAAATCAACTGCAATATAATATAGTTGACAATAGACAACATTAACATAACATAAACATCCACCCTAGAGGAAATCAAAACTCTTTATTCTTTTAGATAAAAACAAAGCATTTATGTTTATAGCAACACACTTTAATTCACTTCCTTACCTGGTGCCAATTATGACTGGTGTCAATTATAAAATGTTAAAAAATCTTGATTTTTCCACAGTTGTCTCAAAAACAATTTAATTTATCAATTTTAGTTGTGTGAGCTAAAGAACTCAACTAGTCATTTCAAATATCATCAGTTCTTCTTTCGTTCACTGACAACCAAATTCATTTGCCATGACTTCTTGTCTGATAAAATCCCCCTGAGCTTAAAATACCATATTTTTATGAATTTGAGCCCTAGAAGTATCAGTTGGAGTGTATTCATGAGTGCAGTAATATGAGAAATACAATGGGTTTTTTACTTTACCAAAGCATTCTGGCATGTTAAGTCATATCTTAATGGTAAACTAGTTTTCCAAGAAACAGAAGTGAATAAGTAAACAAAGCACTTAAATCAACAATGTTCAAGAAACAAATAGAACTAACAATATAAAAATTATAAGACATTTGGATCTCTACTCCTAAAAACTGGCAGTATGTTAAATTATAAAACCATGATAAAAGAGTAACGAAAATACATTAAATTTCTCTATTAAAAATACATATGAGAAAAAAATGGAGGAACTGTAGGTCTTAATTTCAGATTAATACTTTAATATAAAAATATAAAAATTTAATATAAAATAATGAAGTTTGTTTTTATTTCTAATAAAAGCACAATTTTTATCTCTTTAAAAGAGCTTAACTGAAGGACCCAACTCTATAATCAATACTTAAATTTTTTGAAATGTTTAGAAAACACAAAAGTCACAACAATTTCACTAACCAGTAATAATTTCCTATTAGAAATTACAATATTTAATGAGTCATTGCACTTACTGTGACAATAAATAGGGGAAACTTATTTTTTAAAGTCAGAATAATTATTTTAGTACTTTATAAATATAAAATCTTTCTAGCTATTTGGATAAATATCATTTCAGGGCTATTATTTTACAAATGTCTAGTCTCTAAAATTGAACTCAAACACATCTAGCAAATTAACATTAAAAACATAATTCAAATTCAAAAAAATTTTTATATAAAATATAAATACATATTTTTACACTGTTTGCAACTTGGAACAAGCATTCCTAAGAGTTAGCTTGGTTTTGTTTCCAGGGTTTATTAACATGATTTTAGGTAGCAAAAAGGTACATTTTCTTTTAATTTAGTAGCTATATTTTTAAAACACCATTTTTCTTTGAAAAATTATGCATTTTTACTTTTTAAATTTTTAAAGCAATTTAAATCACTGGTAATAATATCATACAATTTTATTAAAAATTCTGAAAGTCATTCAATAACTGAAGTTATTCCTCAAGAATAAAAGAATAACTGAAGAAATCCTCAAGTTACGTCCTGGAAAACAAAATATTTGTTTAGTATAATAGATCACCCCTACAAAAGAAGCCATGTTAGTCTTTTCAGAGCCAATTCCATCATAGTATGTATTGTGTCAAAACAAAGAATTATGAGTTTTATCAATAAAGCTTGACTTTTGAGAACTGATTACCATTTTAATAGAGCAAGAACTTCAAAACGAAATAAGCAGTAGTAATAAATTTGAAATATGATTCCAGTCCAAATACCATTTGGATTTTGCTAGTAATTTCTAAACATACTATAAAACATTCTTTAATTTATCTCACTTAAATATGTATGTTTGTATTATAAGAAGTGATGCAAATCAAGATTAAATTAAATAACAAACAATATAAATATTGGAAAAAGCACTGGTTTTTAGTGTAAGTATAATAAATGTAGAAAATCCGTTCTTAGATGAAGGGAGAAGCATACTAGTTCCTCATGTAACATATTCATACTGGAAGCTAAAAGTATTATCTTATGACTCAGAAATTATCAGAAACACCACAGATCATGCCTCTCCCATACCACTTGAACAAACTCCTCCACTCTATCTGACCCAACCCACCTGACCCATCCCACATGATCAAAATTCCACACTCTGGGACCAGATAAAAGGATACACCCCTGTAGCTTATCTACTGCCAGCCCAGGTTTTCTCTAATAAGCCTGTTTCTTTGCTAGTTTCTGGTCTCTTCTGTTACAGGACTTGAGATGGCAACAGCTGTGGTGGTCTTAATCTAAATCCAATCAAGGACTCTATTAGGGTATTGCTAATTGGATCAGATTTTAGAGTGGGGACCCAGAGATAGATTTAAACCAGGGTCTCCACATGGGAAAGGACTTGTGACTGGAATAAAACTTGAACTTGGACTTGAAACTTGCAGAAAAGAGTCTAGTTACTTATAACTGGCAGGAGAAAAGGAACTGGTAACTTATAACTGACAAGCTAGAAGAGACTAAAAACTTGTAACCTGGAACTTGCAGAACTTGTAACTTGTAACTTGGAGAGGAAAAAGGAACTTGTAACTTGTAACTGGTGACTGGTGAGAGGTAACTGGAACACTAGGACTTAATGACTTTCAGAACTTGGAACTTGCAGAGGAGAAAGGAACTTGGAAATTGTGACTGGTAACTTGTAACTGGCAGGAGAGGAGACTGGTAACTTGTAAGATGAAATTTGCAGAACGTGGAACTTGTAGGACTAATAACTTGGACCTTGCAGGAGAGAGAAGAGATTTACAAGAGAAGGACTTGTAACTTGAGGAGAGAAAGAAACTTGCATGGGGAGGGCCTGAGAACAGGAATACTTAGAACCCAAAGAAGGAACCTCAGAAAGATCATGAGAACCCAGAGAAGGAGTCTCAGAAAGAGTCAGCACATGAGAAAGGAGTCTCAGAAAGAGTCAGCACATGTTCTAGACCTGAGGGGAAGAGAAGGCCTCCATTCCTGGCCATTGGAGAAAAAAGGGAAACCAGACCCTGCATCCAGCAGCTGGCCAACTTCTAAGGAAGAGGAGCTGATACCTCTGCAGAGACTGGGCATTGGTTTTTTCTCTAGCATTGCCTGATGAGAGCACCAAAAGCCCTAAGCCTGACGTCTCTAGCTGTCTGTTGGTGGTACACTCCTCTGGACCACTCCTGAGCATCATTGCTGTCCTTGGTATTTCTGTTAACATTGATTGGTGAGGTAGCTGTCCCCTGTGGCTACATTAAATTTTTATTTTCTTTGTGGAATGAACTTCATGGTTGCTAAATCCTATGTCCTTTGCAACTGTGGGTGCAGGTGGAAGAACCCACAGAGACCTGTATAAGTATTGTCCCTTGATTAGGTTATATAGCCTTTTTGTACTTGTACTTATATTTGTCTTTAGTTATAGGGTACCCTAAGAGAGTAACCTGAAAATGGGTAAGAAAACAGGTAAAGCAAGAACTTAATTTAATTTACAAACATGAGCAGCTGGTTCTTTAAATCTAGCCACTCATCAAGTTCATCCCAACTGGCTGGCATGAGCAGTAGCAAGACCACACTAACCTTAAGAGAAGACAAAAATAAGATTTATATATTAAAAGGATAAAATAGACAAAAGTCAAGGGACCTCTTTGATTATCCTACTACACAGTTCAGTCTCTAGTGCAAAAAAGCTACATGTGGGTCCTTCAGCCACAAGCTTCCACAAAATGGTGGCTGTCCCACCTTTAAGCCAAATGAAAAAACCAAGAGGGCACCATTGATCCTCTTCCAAGGGCACAACTCCAGCATTCTTTTTGCTTCAACTCTAAAGTGACCCAAAACCACCAAGACTCCTCATAACAGCAGCAGCAGCAGCAACCACTTCAGACATCACACAACAAAAACAGCAACACTGCAAGTTGTCTTCAGGTCTCCAGACAATTCACAAGCTTAGCAGTTTCAAAGTTAAAGCAAGTTTTCAAGTACCAAATTTCCAAGTCAGTTTACACAGGTCACAAGTTTCTCCAGTATGCTTCCCTGGGCTCCTCACTGCCCAATCTGGACAATAAAACCCATAGCTTGGTTTCCTTCCCTGTCTTGCTGCCAACATGGCAGTCATAGCTCCAAGGCCTTCAGCCTCCCTGCTGCTCCTCTGCTCTCTCTTCTTCATCTTTCTCTCTATCTTGCTCTCTAGCTGCACCACTTCTTAAATCCCCCCTCACTCTCTGTTCCTCTTGCAAGAAGGCTTGGCTTTCCTTCTCCAAGTCTCACCCACCAGGACACAATAGCTTCTATATTAAAGTAGCATGATTCTGCTGGGGCCATGGCTCCCCAATTTCACCACAGTACCCCTATTTCACTCAGTTCTTTGATTTTAGTGCTTGTGAGCACTAAAATTGTAGTTTTAGTTTAGGTTTGTAGTTTTAGTTTCTATGCCTGTTTTGTTTTGCACCCTGTTTTACTTCCCTTGTCTTCAACAGTTCTTAATTCCTAAAAGAAATACCTATTTACACTACTTTTTCTTACTGCCAGTATTATCTTCCTTCTCATAAAGTACATTGTTTTAAGAGACAAATAATATACATGAAAAATTCTGCCCAATACAATGACTTCATCCCACAATAAATTCTCTGATTTTTCTGCCAACATCATTTTTTTAAGGGCAATTTTTAAAAAGATCTTGAGATGCTGAACTTGGTGAGAACCATTCCAACAAAGGACTTACCATACTTTTATTGGGGATTCAAAAAGAATATATCTCAAATTTCAAAATCCAGGTCAAAAATCACTTATTTGAAACCCTTTGTGTCAAATGTATTTTGAGATTCTGAAATGTTTCAATTTTACAAAGTAAATTTTGTATATACCACATATAAAATAGTGCTCCTGTGCTCTGATAGTACCATCTAATCAAACACTGATATGCATGACATAAAAGATATGAGTAGTTATATCGGGTAAATTTTTAAAAAAACAAAATAGCTTAATGACAGTCTAGGTTAATAGTT
This sequence comes from Uropsilus gracilis, assembly GCA_004024945.1. NCBI lineage: Eukaryota > Metazoa > Chordata > Mammalia > Eulipotyphla > Talpidae > Uropsilus > Uropsilus gracilis. The sequence goes on along the minus strand of PVHY01001535.1, from coordinate 17,886 downwards.
ACTTCTAAAAAAGTTATGGTCAGGACAAGTTTTAGTTTTCACTATGGAATTGTAGATAAGGGGATATAGATTTGTACTAGTAAAGATATAAATCAGGAGGTGAACTAACTTGCAAAAAACTTTGTTAATACACTATAATACAATATAAGTAATGGCATACTACTCAGTGCTTTGGTGGTGGGCATAGGACTCTATTACTTCTAAAACAGATATAGTGTGGTAAATAAACTATATTAACAAAAAGCACTACAATTTTAAAAAATGTACTATCTAAAAGAGAGAAAACATACCCTAATACTAATGGCACAACACTAAACACTATATAGCACAAAAATATAACAGTGTAACATGTCCCAATCAGAACTATTTTGTTCGAAAAAAGAACTTGGAGGGATCACACTTCATAATTTCAAAATTTGCTACAAAGCAACAATAACCAAGAGTGTGGTAATATCATAAAGTTAGATTATATATTAATTATGTGATATATGATTATACCTTTGATTATGCAATGAAATGGGTAAATTATATGATATGTAAACTGTGTCTCAAACTATCAAAAATTTTGTAAAATTAAAAAAGAAAATAACAAAAGTGCCAACTGATAACAAAAATATAAACATTTGTAGCATGCTTGCATGAGTGAGGAACACAGATTCTAGAGTCAATCTGCCCAGATTTTGGCTATGTGTTCCTGGTAAGTTACTTAATTTTGCTATGCCTTGATTTTTCATTTTCTAAAATAAGAATAATAGTGCCTTTTTCATAAAGTGGTATGAGGATTATGTGAGTTAATATTTTTCAAGTGACATGAGTCCTAGCAAATATGAAGCAGTAGTGTAAGTAAGAGTTACAGTAAAAGGTCTTGGGAAAAGGCACATCTGGCATTTCAGACTGGGTGAATCTGGAGAGAATCATTCTACTTCTTGCCCACTGAAAAACCACAACCTTCTTTTGAAAAGGTAGAATTTAAAGAGATTCTTCTAAAACATTGGTTACAGACAAAATGGAACAAATGTAGAGTGGAATATCAATTATGGGAAAATCTTCACAACTTTGCAACTAAAACAAGAGGAATAGAAGGGAAAACATTTGCCCAAAATAAGGACTGACATGTTCAAGTAAAGGATATAAAATAGCTACAAAAGAACTAATAAAAGCTCTTAGTCACAGAACCAGAGTCAGAAAGAAACTGACCTTCTAGGTGATTCTGATGTCAAGTAGCTGATTAGGGTTTCAGGAATCACCAAACCACAACAAACTTCATGCTTCTACACAAGAAGCATGAGCTATGTAATTATTGTCAGATATGTACTTAACAAATACAACATTATTTTATTATCTACTGCTGCAGACTATGAGATAAAGGTTAATGACAGAACTCTCTTGGGAGTAAAAGAAGCAAGATTAGGCATAGAGAAATGTTGGACTGTGCAATTACTGTAACAAAAGACTCAGTTAAATCCACAGCAGCTCTGCTCAAATAATCCTGAATTGAGGCAAGGATTGTCTTTGTAATCCCTACACTGACCTACTATTGTATAGGAAGCTCAAGTGCAAAGAGACCTTCAGAGAGGCAAATCACATCAGCTAAGGGCAGTTAACAGAAAGGGCTGGGAAGTCATCAAGGCCAGAACTCCTTGCAGTTGGGAATGAGTGCTCAGCTCCTAAAAGAGATCTGTAAAATATACCTTAGCATTCACCACATCTACTGGTCTTATGTTGTAGTTTCAAAAGGAGCAGTAGTAGCAATTTAAATTCTCAGACCCTATACCAGAGCTACTAAATAGGAAACTGCATGTAGGGTTCAACAAACTGTTTCAACAATTCTTCCAGGTTGTTCTGATACATGTTAAATTTGAGAACCACTATAACATACACTATGTCATATATTTCATGAGCGCATATTTAAACTGATATTCAATACTTCTAGAAACTAAGAAATTCAATTCACTTTGAGTCCTGATTTTGAGTCAAAGTGAAAGGGGTACCGAGGTGATATTGAGGGAGCTGTGGCCCCAGCATCATAATGCTGCATTAGAATGGTTGCATTGTGCCCTGGTGGGCAGAGACTTGGAGAAGAGAAGTTAAACCTCCTTGCAAGAGAAGGAGAGGTTGAGATTAGGGAGGAGACTGAGACAAAACATGTGGAGAGGAGAGAGACAGGGAGAGCAGAAGAGAGCAGAAGAGCAGCAGAAGCTGCCAGTTTCAAGGCCTGGGTTGCTTGGAGCCTGGGGAAGCATGTTGGAGGAACTTGTGACTTCTGTAAGCTGACTTGAAAATTTGGTAGGTGAGAACTTCATTTAACTTTGAAACTGCAAGCCTTGGATATTGTCTGGACACCTGAAGAGAATTTGCTGTTACTGTTTTCATCATGAGACATCTGAAGTGGTTGTTGCTGCTGTATCAAGTGAGTCTTGCTAGTTTTCAAGTCACTTTGGAGTTGGAGCTGAAAGAATGCCAGAGCTGTGCCCTTTGGAGAATTGACAACGCCATCCTGGTTTCCCTGTTGGATTTGAATCTCCCGCTTTTGAAGGATAGATAGTGCCAACTTGGCTTCTTCTGGCTTGAAGTGAATAGCTGGGACTTTAGAAGAAGGAGCAATGGTGCTATCTTTGCTTCTTTATCTGGTTTGAAGGTGTGGCAGCCACCATTTTGAGGAAGCACATGGCTGAAGGCCACATGTAGCCTTTTGCATGAGAGACTGGATTGGTTGGTAAGATTACCAAAGGGGTCTCTTGTATACTCAGTGACTTTTGTTTGTTTTGTCTTTTAATAAGTAAATTTGTTTTTGCTTCCTGCTAAGATTTATGTGGTCTTGATACAGCTTTCGCATGGGCTGGGATGAACCTGGTGTGTGGCTGGCTTTAAAGGGCCAGCTGTCCCTTTGTTAAGTTTAAGCACCCCATTTTGCCTGTTTTTAACCCAATTTCAAAAGTATTGGAGAATTCTGGGGCAGTTCAAAGGCTAAAATCCAGTCCCTGACATGTAGACACTACCCTAACAAGATAAGAGGATGCCTATATAGTGCCTTGGTGTGAAGTCTGCCCTGACATCCTGAGCAAGGAACTGATGCTGGGGATGGGGTAGAGTTGAGTGGATATCTTTATTACTGAAGCTGCTGTGAAGGGGAGCCCAACTAAACACCATTTGTGGTGCCAAAGGACTCTATTCCCTGCCCCCTCCCCCATAAGAGGGGGTGGGGCCCACCTCAGCAGCAGACCTTGCCACACCCTGCTAGTTTCTGTTGCAGCAATTCCACCTTAAACCATCAGTTGGAAACTAAACCTTTTCCATCTTCCTCTCATTAGTTCTCTTTCTCCCTTATGTACAGTAAGTTATATTTGTTTCTGGGTTTTTTCATTTGCTGTACCAAAGGTTCTTTTCTTTGCATTTGTGGCAATCTGAGGTGGCCAGACCCAGAACTGCCAAGAGAAATTCTGACTGAGTCAGTTTTTAGAACCTTTGCTGGAAAGAACTGTTGGATTATAGATTGAAAGGTACTAAATTGTAGCAATATTTGATATGGCACTTTATATATGACACTGATCAGCAGAAAAGTGAGTTAATAAAACTACAAAGCTGTACTCATTACAAAAAAAAGTCTATAAACTAAAAGAACATGCCAAGGGCAAAGAAATGTGAATTGTGTAAAGCAGAAAGATAAAAGGTGAATAACTACAGCCAAATTCAACTTGGTAGGCATTTGTGTCATTCTTGGTCTCCTAAGAAGATCCTCAGGTGAAAATAACAAGGTAAGTTCAAAAAGGAGAAAGGAAATGACTTCAGGGCAATTTCTCTTTTCTATGGAATTGGTCTTTGTAACAAAGGGGAGTAAATTGAAAAAAGTCAAGGAAAATCTCCTTGAATTAATGCAAGTCTGCATTAACTCTATGTGGTAGATAACAATGAGACAAATTCCAGTGACAGGACAAATTGGTGAAAACCTTCATGAATGTCGCCTGTTCAAATATTCATTAACACGGTAGCCATAGTATAATCTACAACTCACTATGGCATTACAGAAAACCTTCTGAGAAGATAAATGAAGTATTACTGAATGTCCCTCATAGATAGTTTCAATTTTTAAGGATCTTTTGACTAGATGGTACCAACAGCAGAGGCAATCAGAATTAAAGTATTATCTTACTTTACAACAGGCTCTCCACTCTTCAGAACCCTTTTACATGTATCTGTAATTTGATACTTAAGAATCTCTCTTTGAGGAAATACAAATGGCCAACAAGCACATGAAAAATTGCTCAAAATCACTAGCAATAAGGGAAATGCAAATCAAAACCACAATGAGATACCACCTTACACCAACAAGAAAGGCCTACATCCAAAGAGTGGGCAACAAGAAGTGCTGGCGAGGATGTGGAGAGAAGGGGACACTCTTACACTGCTGGTGAGAATGTAAACTGGTCCAATCACTATGGAAAGCAGTGTGGAGGGCCCTCAAATTAATGAAAATGGAACTACTATTTGACCCAGCAATTGCTCTCTTGAAAATCTACCCAAAAGACACCTCAATGTGGGTACAAAAGGACACCTGTGCTTGGATGTTTACTGCAGCACTATTTATAATTGCAAGGACTTGGAAGCAACCTAAATGCCCCAAAAGATGACTGGATGAAAAAAATGTGGTATATAAACACAATGGAATATTACTCATCAATTGAAAATGACAAATTTGATGATTTTATGATAATATGGATGTACTTAGAAGAAGTCATATTAGCAGAAACAAATCAAAAAGAAAAAAAAACCAAATGGTTTCACTAATATATGGGATACAGGGAAAAAATAAACAAAAGCCATGAGGAAAAGTCAAAACAAGCTAAGCACCAAACTGAAGCACACAACTTTGAGCAGGGTGGGGGGGGAAGGGGGAGAATGGTGGGGAGGGGGGGTGAATCCCTGGGATTACAATGATGTGAAATTTATATATAAATAAATTTAAAAAAAAAAGAATCTCTTTGAGACTAGTCAGCATTATGCCTGTATTTTGTACTTAAAGAAATGAGCCCATATAGCTAAAATGATTTGCCCATTTGCCCAAGGCAAGCTAATTAAAGATACTAATATTTGTCATCACTTTGTATTATTCTTCTTTGAATGTGTGACAGGGGCTAGCCTAAAAGGTATGTCAGTATTTTATGGAGTCCTCATAAAACTCTTCAGTTTAAATATTACTGTTTTCTTTTTACAGATAAGGAAACAGACACAAAAGGTTAGGTAATTTACCCACAATTCCCCTGCTATTAAGTGGCAGAGCCAGAGTCCAAAGAGATATGACTCCACAGCATACAGTCCTTCTAAGTCCTAGTAGCATAGAAAAAGAGAACCCTTGAAGATGGCATGAATGTAAATAAAGTCTCCTCTTTTCCTATGTTACTGGGACTCACATCCACTACACTGTTTCAGCTGTTCTTGGGTAGGCACTACCCTACAAAAGTATATCCTTCTACAAGCTGCTACATTGACAAAACAAATGCAATTCTAGTCAGGATATTAGCAAACCTGTAAATGAGTAAACTAACAAAATTAAATAAAATATATAGGAAGTGGATAAGAAAAGTGCTGCTTTAAGATCATGTGTTTTCAATTAAAAAATAATGTATTAATATATTGATGCACCCATCTAAAAAGTGTGAATAGCTGAGGCAAGTAATTTAAAACCAAAGCACATATCAACTCCTATAGAAACAGAATGTTTTTTTCATATTCTGAAAGATAGAACTCAACCTGATTATTTTATTTGACTTCACAATTTTTCTGAATTTAGAATAAATCATTTTTCTTGTATTTCAGGACATATTCTATGTATGTACATAAACAGTTTTATGCAAAATCAGTGTTTAAATGATGTGGCTTCTTCAAAAGGTAGTTAAATATTGATTTGCCATTCTCCTGGCATAATGACCAGACAGAATACTCCATCAATTTGTAGAACCAAAGTCCCTAAGTGCTGCCAAACAGGTCAGCAATTAATGTCTTTGCTGAGTAGTTGGTTTCCATGATATCTACAACGAAAAGATTTTCTTTAAACTGAAAGCAAAACATGAGACAATCCATTCATTCACATGAAAGCTAGCTTGTCATTTGAAACTCACAAGCAACTGAACTACCAGCTCTTCTCAGACACCAGCACTTATTTCCTCCTCCCAGCTGCCAATCTCCGTTTCACCTAGGAAAGACCCAGCCCCCTCTTCTTTGCTATTAAATTCCATATAACACCTCCCAGCTGCCAAACCTCCTAGTTCTGCATTTGTCTGCCTTTATAGTATGTGATCAAGAGCAAACGCTCCAGCAAGCTTAAAATATTACAGCTGCACAAAATACACACAGGAAACAAAACCCTCTGGGAAAAAAAGGGCATCCTTTAATATTTAACTAAACCTAAGCTTGTTGCTTAAATTTTTTTTTTGTCTACTAGCTGCAAAATTTCACATTGATAGAGGTTTAAAAACAATTCTGCAGTAAGCACAGCTGTAAATCTCAGTATCAATTTTTTAACACCTAGATACATTTGAATCATTGTTTTAACCTCATTTCACCAAATATTTTTTCATGATCTCTAAGTATATTTCTGTTAATTCAAATTATTCCTTATACATAGGAAAAATTAGCATCTGAATCTTTCTAAAAAGAATATTCACTTTAGCAGTGTCGTTTTCCTCTTCTATTTGTACTCACAGTGAAGTAACAACAAAAATTGAATATAAAATCTAAGATTTGTAAAGTGAGAGGATATTTTTAAAAAGAGTTAAAATACAAACAGAAAAGTTATCTGATGTCTAATGTGAGAAATGTTTCCAAAACCTATTCATTTAAATAAATATAATGATTTAAATCCATACATTCCAAATTAGGAAAAAAGATAACAAGATGTCATTCCAAAGCAAGAAAGCATATGCAGAGAAAAAAAATTATATATTCTATAGTTTCACGGTTAGCCACAAATAAAAAGCAAGGACATCAATTTTACAAATAGATACTGAACTAGATTGATGACAGGTAAAAAGAAAGTGTGTAGAAAAGTGTAATCTGAACTATTTAACATTTTATTTTTCAATCTCTATCTGAAGATACAAATCTGATACAATAGCCAACAAATACTACTGACTCCACAGACTCTTATTTTCTCATATTGCCAGATGTTATAGAAAATAATCTTTCTACAAGACATCTTCAAAGATCTTATTAGCAAGACTGAAGAATGCCTTTGTCATATCAAATATGTTCAGCTGTTTACCGCATGGTGAAGTAGTGTTAGAACCATTTAAAGATGTGTCTGACATCATTAATCTATTTGACCTCTGAACCACAGATCTAAACTGTAACTATGGTGACCAAAGTTTGACCTTACAATGCTGAGAAACTTTAAAGCTCTGCAGTATTTTGGGTCACATTGTTAAGTTAGACAAAGAAGTAAAAAAGTAATGTGACAGTTTCCTGGGATTTAAGGTCAGAGGGTCAATTGTGTCAGAGTTTTTTGTGTTAAGGAAACTAGTTAAATTTTTGATCTGTTAGGAGTTTTAGAATAGTACTTTGCTAAAAGTTGTAAAAAGTGCAAAGAAATCAATTCCTTAAATTTTAAAGGAGCTGGAGATAAAAGTACAATTAATGTTGAATATTCAATTATACAATAGTTATAACAATTTATAGATGTAATTAAATATAGCATTATTTCCCGGGTCTATACAGTCACAAGTAGATAATTTCATCTGTGATTCCTATTCCAACCAAAAAATACTCAAATGGATAAAAATGATCTTTTTTAGACACAGGGACTTTTTTTTTTAACAAATTCATACTTATTTACTTTAATATTTACTAAACAAAAACTACATATATACACATACAATATTTATTTGCAATATATTATTCTCTGAAGAAATCCTCTAATAAACAGAAAGGATTGAGAATGTATTTGTACAGATCTAATGTAACACCACATAATATTGGGACTATTTCTAAATGTGAGCCGCACCCCCCCACCCCCCATATTTAGATGTATTCCCACTGCATAATTACAGTAGCACTTTACATAGAAACTGTGAACCTCTATTTTCAAGATTTTCTAATTATACCAATAATGGGCTACATTAACCATTTCCACAAAAAGACATGTTCTAAGACATTGCTTTATGGGTATTTATCCCAAAGTCCTGATCATTTCTAGGATAATCATTGGAAATAAATTACCAGTGTGTATATATACAGGAGTGGGAGTAGATCTCTGTAAAGAAATAGTACACAATGGTATTTTCCATACAAGCAAAGCAGATTCAAACACTTCTCCAACCAAGAAAATTTTAAAACACACAACCTCAACAAGTACCACAGATAACTAACATTTGCCATTATTTTTGTAAATATCTACTTTTTTCTATAAACCTCTGAAGAAACTATCCTAATTCATGATCCAAAATAAAAATTAATTTTTTAATGTGAAAAGTTAAAATGCAAATACACACACATACACTAAATTTTACCAGGTACATAAATGCATGGAAAACTAAAGACAGTAAATATTTCTTCTGTATTTTTCACTTGGAGAATCTCAGGAAGGAGGACTACTGAAAGATTAGATACTGTTTGCTGCTTTATTTTCTTATCTTTCACCTACATATCTGTTAAAAGGGGAAGGCCAATGATTCTCCTCCCAAGTGTGCCTTAGAGATTTGAGCAGCCTTTAGAAGGGCTGAAGGGCTGAAAAAAACTGCAAAAGACTTGAAGACTTAAAAAAGAAAATGCAAGTGAGGTCATCATAAATGAATTTTTGAATACCCCAGAGAGGCTAAAGCTACTAAACAAATTAGAATAAGACAAAGTCATGGTAGCATCCATTAGGACTGGTGAAGAATACAGAGCAAACATAACCAACGAAATCTTTTGATGACATCTTTTTTTTTTTTTTCAGTTGCTTATAGGCTAGATGAAAATAAATCCTCAGTTGAAAACTTTTTTTAAATGTAAGCAAATAGTTATATGAAGAAATACTTCCTGAAATCCACCAAAAATATGAATATACTATATAAGACTGGAAGTGTCCCATCAACAAGAAATAAAGGAACATGGGAACACAGGAGAGCTGGGAGTAATGCTTGGAAATACAGAATCAAAAAGCAGAGAAATAGCTTAATACACTTCCTTCTCTTGTGTATAATATTTAGAGTCTGATGAATTTTAACCAATAGTGGTGAAAAATCTGCAATTAGAAAAAAAATACAAGGCTTAAATCATTTTAAATAATCACATATAGACACATATATATAGACACCAAATCTCCCAAGAATAGTATTTCCGAGTCATGGATGCTATTTCTACTATTTACCTCAAAACATACTAGTTTGTATTGTATTGTTATTTTTCATTCAGTACTGAATATAGTTTACAAATATATTTTTTGGGATATCTGTATTTATATTCTTAGAGTGGTAAATAGTATTCCTACAAGTGTCCATTTTTGATTTTTTTTTTCAGTTTTTGTTCCCTTTGAAAATTTGGTATATGTTCAATTTAGTAGAAATAAATTTATCAATCAGTGAATGAAGAAGAGACACTGAGAAAAGAGCAGAAAATATAAGAAAGAAGGTTTAAAAATGTCTGGATTACTGAAATCTAGAGTGTGAGATGAACACGGAATCTGGCTAGGAACCCTAGAGTGGAGGACTCCACGCAGAATCAACTATGTTACACACAAGAAACCACTCATGGTTATCCCAGTTTCCATTCCTTGCAAAATGAAAGAATGAAAAAAGATGCACACAAATAAATTAGGCAATTGCTAGATATCAGAACTTTTTTGTAGGAAGTTCAGTAGAGGAAGTTGGAACATAGGCTGAAACCATGAAAAATGTGGATTGATGTGTAAATGAAAGGAATTTATTAAGTTTCAAAATCTAGAATTTAAGAACTGAAAATCTTGTTTTCTCTTTCCCTGGAGTATCAGTATAAATCCACCCAATGTGAGTAGGCTAGGTAAAAAGATGGGCAAACAATTACTTCAATTTTTCCTATGATCTTTGATTGTTTTATGTTTCAAAAACTTTTGAATCAAATTTTGTAAGTTTTCTTTTCTTTGAAAAAACACATTTCATCCATATTCTCAAACGTATGCATCTAATAACATTCTCATATCATTTTCTTAATATCTGAACCACCACGTATATTCCCTTTCTCATTTTTAATTTATATTTTCTTTTCTGAAATCAGACTCTCCAAAATTTGTAAGTGGCTTTTAACCAAGTTCTTAGTTTGATGTTTGATTTTAATATTTATCTAGTTCCTGCCTCCTTTTTTTTTTTAAAGAGAAACAACCATAAAGAAGTTCAATAATACTATGTATACCTCTTGTATACAAAGGAGAAATCTAGCAAGCCTGAATAACTCACCCAAGTGGCTTTGATGCCATCTTAAATAGTTAAGCAAAAACAAGAGAAGTTAGGGGAAGAAAGGGAAAGTTAAGGCATTTACTAGGGAATACAAAGGTATGTCTTTCTTCTCCAAGAAAAAGAGATAAGGGGATTAGGTCTTCCTGGAACTGACCATTACAAAGAGAAGTTTATATATAAACATGAAAAGTAGCCTCACTTAGACTTTAGAAGTCTGGAAATAGACCTCTTTCCAAAGACATGTTTTGGGGGGCATATTCTTGGTTCACTGTAATTCCTTCTTTCCTTTATGCTTATGTTGCTCTTTATTGTCTGACCAACTTTTTTCTACTCTTGTTTTGAAATAAATGCATTTGAGATGACATTTGTTCTCTTACCACTCTGACTATATGATAGAGACTTTGATATGAGATAATCCATATTTTATTTATAACAAATAGTTTGCAATTTCTATTTTAATTTCCTAAGTGATGAATTTATTAATAAGTGTATATTAAACTTTTAGTTTTGCAAATTGGTAGTAAAATTTAATTATCCTTTTTGATTACAGTTTAAAGTTAATGCATTCACATTAAACAATAAAGCTATGAGATTTCCCTTCTGTTTATGAAAATCACTGTATTTGAAAAGAATATGTATACTCTATATTATGTACAGCAAACTCTTACAGTCTCAAGACTGCATATGTAATTCCACAGATTAGAAATTAAGATTGAGAAACAGCATACTAAGCACACACTAAAGTAAGTAAGTTGTGAGGCAGAAGTGAAAATCAGGTATGCCCACAACCTCCATTCTCAAAAAATTTGATGTACTCCCTCCATTATTATAGAATCCCTCATATTTTTCTCCCAACTAGACAATGAATCTTCTGATATTTCCAAACCAAAAGCTGTGACAAATTGTTATTTGATCACTGCTCCATAAACATTCTAACATCACAGCATTCCTCTCCTTTACTGTTTTCCCGTTAATTGTTCTGACTAAGGATTCACACAAAACAGGGCTTTTTGTTCATTTGGACTCTTAAATGTGCCATAAAAATCAGATTACCCCGATAGAATAACAAAAGAAGAATCTAAGTGTAGATATCACATGGAGATAGAGGTGCTGAAACTATAGGAGGATAATAAAAATCTCAGTTGATAGGTCAAGCGAACTCCCAGTCACATAACCTCAGTCAAACTGTTCCAATAATCTTAGGTGAAGACCCAGGTATTTATGAAGACAATTTAGAGATTCCAAATCTAACATATTATATGGAACAGTCAGTATATTTTTGTTATACTGCCTAAATTCCTGACTCATGGAACCTTCAAGAAAGAGTAAAATTGCTATTGTTTTAAGTCACTAAGCTTTAGGAGAGTTTGCCATGCAGCAATAGAAAACCAAGACATTTTTGAATGAATGAACAAATAAATGAAGATTCAAGAGAAAACTTGACTTATCATGAATAGTGGACTTATTTTATCTACAGGTAATAAATAATTTTTATTTTCTAAAGAAACTATTTCAAGTTCATATGATAATATAAAATGACATGTAGTGTTTCATAGTACAGTGATGTATGTCATTCTACAGCCAGCTCTCTTTCAAAGTCACCTCTATATCAGGCCCTGTACAGGTTTCACAGGTTTTAATGGTGTGGTGAGTAAAGCTAGAAAAATGGTTCCTGCCTACATAGAGCTCCAGTGTGGTCATGGAGTGGGACATTAATGAAATAATCAAAAAGAAGTCAAACTGTAGATTGTTTTAAAGGCACCAGAAAAGACTATGCAAACAACTGGAGATTTGATTAGTGATGTGGTAGAAAGTCAAGGAAGGAATTCAAGAGGAATTTATGTCTGAGCTAAATCTGAAGAATGGAAAGAATTTAATTGGATGAAGAAATTTAAAAAAACAAACAAAAGAGTAATTCTGGAAAAGGGAACCCATGTGCAAAAGTCATTTAAAGAAAGGGAATCTAGTAAACACTGTGTATGTTCTAAAAGTCTATTTAGTTACTTAATTACTTCATGTGATTTCTAATAATTCCAACAAAGTAACTGCTAGGTCAAATAAAAACAATGAAGTTAATAATAAGAAAAGGACCAATTTCTTTTTCTTACTCTATTACTAAGAATAATACTCTGATATCTCTTCAGATTATAAAATTTTTCACTTTTACTATTACTAAGAATAAAAAGGAATGTATTCAGACAGATGTAGAAAAGACATGATAAAGTTATTTATTTTAAATTTATAAAAAGTTGGATCAGACTAAGATATTCTATATACAATATCAAGAACTTTAGTATAAATTACAAATCAAAATAACAAATCTAATACAGGTCATGGAAGGGAAATATTTCTTATAAGATATATTCAATATCTTTATATTTATATATTAATATCATAAGTAAAGCTCTTATAATTAGCAATTCTCCCAACTTAGCTAAAAATGTTAGAATGCACTTTTCTACTAAAAATGCAATTGTTTATCCAATAAAGCACAGGAGAGTCTTTGGTAGTCTCTAGTAAAAAAGAGAAGTTGCAGTTTTATGCTCTCTGAAAGGGTCATTAAATTGAAAATCATATATTTAAACACTGAAGTAACACCAATAGATTGGGGCTGGGAAATTCAAAGTTAGAGCTAAAGCTGGCACTCTGTCCTTAAAACAGGCTATTGTTCTGCTTCAACCCCTAGCCTTGAAAATTTAATTATATCTAAATTCTGACCAGTGATATAAGTGATTGAGAAAATTCCTCATAGGCATTTTATCCTTTAGATGGCCTTTTGTGCTCCACTTTCCCTCATTGGGACACAGAGTCTGTACATTTCCTCTCTCTTCTCTTTTAAATATTGGGTTTTTGTTTTTTTTTTTTTCAGTAAAGGAAATATTTTATCTCAAGTATTCACTCTTCTTGCAAAACCCAAAAATTTGATCTTAAATTAATTTTATTATCACTACTTGAACAAAGGAGGCTAAAATTTCATCAAAAGATATCTTTTTTATTTCATTTGTTTCCATTTGTTTTGTAAGCGTAGACATGCTTTTTGCTCCAATTACATTTGCTTTCTAATAATTAAGAGTCTTACTTAAAACATAAGATTTCAATAACTCATACATGAATAATTTCCCCCAAAATTGTTCTAAAATACATTTTAGTATAAAATATTGAATAACAATCTAACATTAAAGTTAAAGATGACATCTTCAAAATGGTTGAGAGAAGTTAATTTTCATTATTCTCTAATAATAAAGTATTAGAGAGTAATGATAATTATTTCCCATTAAAAAACTCAACCAGTAAAACAATTGGTTTTAACATCATAAGAGATTTATATTTCCTTCTACTCAAAAGTCTTCCTTTGTCAACAATTCAAACTGATTTTCAGCAGCTATTATATTATGTTGCACAATGGTTAATTCTGAAATCTTTTGTTTTACTTATTCTCAAACTTTATGAGAAAAATGGAGTGTATTTTCACAGAATGCATTTATCAACTATAATTTAGATACTCTTTAATAAGGGATTTATGGTGAATTTATATATTTATATAATTTATATATTTATATATTTATAAATGGTGAATTTAGCTAAGTACAGAGATCTAGATTTGCTTATTCTAAAACACATATGTGTAGATAATAAATTAGGGGACAAAGTGAAAAGGAGATAGAACCTTACAAATAACTTATTATATTTGAGAGACAGTGATACAGGTGCAGTGGTGAAATTGGGGGGTCATGATCCCCAGCATGATAGTGTTCCATGAAGATGGCAGCCATTGTGCCCTGGTGTGCGGAGACTTGGGGAAAGGAACCCAAGTCTTCTTACATGAGGTGCAAAGTAAGGGGATTTAAGAAGGAGAGAAGAGAGAGAAAAGCAGGAAGAGGGGAAAAAAGCTGAGGAAAAGCAGGGAGTCTAGAGGCCTTGGAGCTGCTGCTACCATGTGCCAGAGCAGGGCAGAAAAGGAAGCACACTGTGAGCTTCCATCCCCAGCCTAGGCAGGTGAGGAGCCAGGGGAAGTATGTTGAGGAAACTTGTGACTTGTGTAAGCTGACTTGGAAACATGATACTTGAAAATTTGTTTTAACTTTGAAACTGAGAAGCTTGGGAAGTATCTGGAGACCTAAAGAGAACTTGCAGTGTTGCTAGTTTCATCGTGAGATGTCAGAAGTGGTTGCTGCTATTGTATTGAGTGAGTCTTGGTGGTTTTGAGTCACTGTAGAGTGGAAGCTGAAAGAATGTTGGAGTTTTGTCTTTTGGAGGAGGACCAATGACGCTATCTTGGTTTCTTCATTGGATTTAAATCTCCCAATTTTGAAGGAGGACCAATGACGCTATCTTGGTTTCTTCATTGGATTTAAATCTCCCACTTTTTGAAGGAGGATCAACGAGGCCATCTTGCTTTCTTCATTTGGCTTGAAGTAAACAGCTATGCCTTTGGAGGAGGATCAACCATGCCATCTTGGTTTCTTCATCTGGCTTAAAGTTGGGAAACTCACCATTTTGTGGACATAAGTCACTTAGGACCCATGGGCAGTTTTATGGACTAAAGACCAAACTGGTTGGTAAGATAACTAAAGACCAAACTGGTTGGTAAGATAATCAAAGGGGGTCCAATGTATGCTCAGTGACTTTTGTCTATTTCATCCTCCTAATAAATCTTGGTTTTGCCTCCTCTTAAGGTTGGTATAGGCTTCTGCTGCTCAGGTGGGCTGAGACAAACCTGATGAGTGGCTGGGTTTAAAGGGCCAGCTGCTCCATTTTGTAAATTTAGTTAAGTTTTCTGCTTTCCTTGTTTCATTACCCAATTTTAGTTGGTGACTACGAATCGACCTATGGTAGAGCATCCCAAAGATAGTTTACCGTACGTTGGTCACTTTAATGTAGAAAGTAGTTGCAAGACTTTTGGTGAATGTGCTTTGGTAAAAAGTAGTCATGGGTTTAAAATAGGTGAACCTTGTACTGTTCCAATTACTGTGGATTCTATGGGCATGCAGTGAAAAGCCTTGCATACATTTTGGATATGTGTTTCTGGAAACACAGGATGTATATATACTGTTGGCTAAAAGAAAAGCAAAAAGTCTGGTATAAAGCTACCAGAACAGATTCAGTATATATGGCAAAAGTCAGATTTAGAGAGAGTTTGGAAATTCAGGAAGAAGCAATAGACCACTCCACACAAATTGAATATTTATGTAACCACAACTGTCTGAATAAGCAGTGAGAACCCAATGGGGTTCTTCAAGGTTAGATTGTTTAAAAAATGCTAGACACCACTGATACTGTATTTGCACACTTTGCCTGATCGTATTAGATAATGGATATTTGTTTGAAAACTGCCATAACTGGTACTGATATAATTGCATGTTTTTGCCTGTTTACATGTAATGTTTTTGCATAATTGTATAAGAAAAGGACAGGGTTGCTTTTATATTTATAGATATAAATGTGTATCAAATCAGAATGGGGGAATGCTATTGGGTGACTTGGCTGGCTAGGCAGCCAGAGCCTCTGTTAGTGACATATTTGAAATTTTTATTTGGTGTCATACTGTCCTGGCGGGCAGGGTCTGAGAAAAAGACCCATGAGAAGAAATGAGAAGTGTGAAAAGGACGCACAAAAGGAGGAGGCCAAAAGCGGCTGGGGGGAGAGATGTGAGAGATGTGAGAATGGTGGGCCAGTAAAGAGGAACAAGAGTGTCAGGCTGGGTGGGAGCTCCCTGGAATAGTGAGTTGGTGGTGGAAAGGAACTATGGTGAGAGAGTGGCCATCAGAGAAGTAGCCAGTATGGAGTCAGATACCAGAAAGGCAGGCCAGTGGTGACTGGGGGCTACTGAGGATAAGTCTGGTGAATGTAGCTAGAGGCCACCTAAGACAGGTCTGGTAAAGGAAGTGCATAATGCTAGAGCAAGGGGATGTGGACAGCTGATATCTGGAAAAGTCAGGGATTTGGAAAGCTGATTTTGCATCAGTATTTGTTGGAAAAGTTTAAAGAACCTTGGAAGAAGCTGAGCAGCTTGGAATGCTGGAGAGAGAAGAAGCAAAGAGAAGATGAAAAAGAAAGACCAAATTTTGCAAAGTACCTGCCTCAGGTTTGAAGGAGCGAAAGGGCACATCTTAGACACATGTCTTTGGGACCTTTGGAACTAAAAATGGTGACTAGGTTAAGATAACTCACCACTTGTGGCATTTAGGACTTTTTGTTTCCCTTGCTAGTTCTTTTGTTAATAAAACCCTGCTCTTTAAATTGTACTGTGACTTTGGCAACAGCCATGCACCGTTGGTAAGAAACTGGAAGAATCTGAGTGGCAGAATCTGCATTTTAAAAGTGCCATTTTTTTCCTTTGGCATGTTAGTTGGAAGCTTCTGTCCTAGTTTGACCCAATATTAACGGTACATGTTATATCATGTAAAACTGAGACCCCTAAAAGTTTATGCAAATTATGTCAGTGGACATGGTAGAATAGGAAGCTCTAAGATACCATGTTCCCACACAAAACATCCAAAAAAAAAAAAAAAGGAGAAAAGAAAGAAAGAAAACCTACGAGAATCTACTTGGTCAGGACTCTGGGAAACAGTTTGAGGCTTGAAGAAACCAAAAAAAAAAAAAAAAAAAAAAAAAAAAAAAAAAAAAAAAAAAAAAAAAACCTAAAAATGGCAGAAATTACTTGTGATGTTTTTATTTATGCTTTCAGTAACTCCCTGCTTAGCTCAATAGTCTTAAAGATGGTAGCTAGTTTTCCCAGGGAGCTAGCTTGATCCTTGTTCCAGAGGAAACAAAGATTTTACTTGCAGAGAATTTTGTTTGTATGTTTTAATTGCACCAGAAGATATCTAGGGAATAAACCATGATATCTGACTTTGTTTCTCCTGAGAGCCCATTCAGGGCATAAGAGTCAGAGGAATTACTTGAAAATATTAAGTCAATAAATAACTCACAGTTATCTGGAACAAAAGACTATAATTGATGTATATAATAAATATACATTAAAACAACCAAAGCAGTGGAGACAAAGCTGGAGAGAGACATTAAGAAAATAAAACAAAAAACAAATAAGGTATACACAGCACTTATACAGGTAATATAAGGTAATACATAATTTATACAGGTAATATAAGAAGCAATATACATAGACAGAAAAGACCTAATAAGATCCTATTCTGTCACCAATAGTTGCTATGCAGGTTTAGTCCTAGCAAAAAGTTAAGGCTAGCCCAGAGAAGAAAAATGACCTGACATGTGGTAAGGCAGTGCCCCAGAAGAAGTTGGTTTGCAAAGACTAAGACAGATTTTTTGATAGCTTTTCTTAATTTTCCTGATTTTTTTCTTTCTGTTTTTTACCCCTTTCATTTTTTCTTTTTCTTTTTTTCCCTGATTTTCTATCTTTCTCTTTTATTCTTCTCTTACTGCTGTATTCAAGTTACTGTCTGTCATTACACTAACTGGACACAATTTAAAGAAATAGAAATGCAGAAACCACAGAAAACAA